>JBCJKH010050794.1:6693-34629 GCA_039877255.1 Loriculus beryllinus | reverse complement strand
CCCCCCCCCCCCCCCCCCCCCCCCCCCCCCCCCCCCCCCCCCCCCCCCCCCCCCCCCCTCCCAACAACCTACCTCAGGAAACAAATAAAATTCAACAATAATTCAGTGTAAAAAGAAAAGCCTTAATACTGAAGTGATAAAACTGTACTTTGGGAGTCACTACAGTAAAACACAAGCCTTCTAAGATGTCTGGGCTCAATGGCTGAGGGCAAGAGCATCAAAGGGGGATCAAAAGTCCTCCCCACACTTGGGAAGAAGGCGGATTGAAGGGTGGGTCCACAAGGGCCTTGTGCTCCTCCTCTAGTCTTTAACTCATCTCCTTTTTTCTAGAACAAGGAAGAGGATTATGCAGCTTCATCCAGGTCATGCTATTTGGAAGAAAGTCAAGAGCATCTGGGTTGGTACAGTAATAAATACAGAGTAAAAGAGATAGCTAATCCTTCACAGAAAGCAAGAGAAAGTAAAAAAAAAAAAAAAAGGCTACATATAGTAATGGAAGTTTTATGTATTTATTTCTTTTAAAGTCAGTGTCCAAACCTGGCTTTTAATCCAGTACTTCAAACAAATGGCAAATTCAGGGACCCGGTAGCTGAAACTGTCATTTTCCCTTGAAGTCCATAACGAATATATTCAACTTACTGCCAGGTTTTATCCAATACTCCAGAAACTTGGGTAGCAAAACCAGGTCATTATTTATCAGGAAAGTTCACACTGTTTGTGAAGCCCCTTTGTATTTTCTTTAGCAGCAGAGCTGGAGAGAGTTTCAGGCACAAGCAGATAGATGCTGGCGCTGCAGTCTGCTCCTCTTCCTGCCCAGCTGTGCCATGGTTTGTGGGGTTAGCCTAAACCAGATCCTTGAAATGTCCTGGGCAAACAGAAACAAACACTCCACAACCTTTGTTGCTTCTAAACAAAAAAACACCTCCCAGCAAAACCCCAGTCATTTTAGTAATCCGATTTGCTGCAGGGTCCAACAAGCAGTTAGAGCACATGGATGGGGAGACCTACGGGAGACAGGAAAAAGCCCTCTCTGCAAGAGATGGATACCAGCAGGCAGCAGAGGAAACCTTTTAAGCTGCCTTTGTTGCCAAAGAAATTAGATGAAATTGTACCCTAACACTGTAACAGATACTGCCATATTGAAGCCATGGCAGTAGTAAGTTTTTCTTGGTTTTCTTGGTCTCCCTCCCCTCCTTTGCTACTGTTAGCCTCAGCCCATTGCTCCTAACTGTGAATGGAGACTCAAGTAACAAACTATCCACTAGTGTTTTAGTAACTACCCCTGAAAATACCTCTCCATTGATACGTAGAGTCTGGAGTCCTAAATTATGACCTCTTAGTTAGGCCTAAGCTTGATGCCTTAAGTGAACAGCAGGAATGCCCCCTCTTCCATAAGGCACAGATCTCTTTCAGAGCACATTAGTGTCGGCATGGGAAACACCCAGATCCCAGATATTTCGGGGCTTCTTTGTGCAGCTGAAGTCAGCGATGCCAAAGCAGGTGTGGCTCTTATCAAAGGCCCCCAGTGTAGGCAGCATGAAACTCACCGCTCTATCACTGTGCTACAATCTTTAAAATCTTTAAAACCCAGGACGTGTTTTTCCTGTTGGGAGTGGGAGGGGAGAGAGGTTCCATGTTTATAATAAGAAATGGATACCCTCTAGGCAGCCATGTCTAGCAGCTTTTTAAAGAGGAATAATATACTAAAGGTGATCTGCAAGGGTGGAAGAAATAGGCTTGTTCCCTTTTTGTATCCTCACAGCATATAGTAAATATTCAGAAGGGTATTTTAAAAACTATTTCTTTCATAGACTGAGAGCTGCTTACAAAGATGCATCAGTTTTAGGGGCACTGAATTGCTAATTCAGTTTTCACCTGCTCCAACAGAAAAGACATGAGGTAGAGGTAAAGGAGTATGTGAAAATTCTTTCAAAAAAAAAGAAATAACATGGTGAAGTCTTCTTTGTACATCATCTTTTCTGACACAAGTTAGTTAGAATTTATGCTGTACTTTGAAAGGCAATCTCAACACTTAAATCTTCTAATACATGGAATAATCTAAGTAGTTGCTTTCACGCAACAAAAGGTAATTCAGTTGTAGCCTGAATATCTTCTTGAGCTTCATCAACTCCTCTACACAAAGGCATCACAGAGCAACACTACCCATGTAAGACAGCAGTACACGGGAACAGCTACAGAATTCAAACACATCAACTTCCCTTTGATGCAATTAAGTCATCTCAGCAGAAAATCTGAAACACACAAGCCTCCTGTCGGGTATCTCAAAAGACAGACGTTTGGGAAGAAACCCAACTCTCCATCAAAATATGGTCTCACCTAGTGTCAAGAGAAATGCACGCACCATAGAACTGATTATACGCAGTATTTCGGCAATAACGTTTTACCTCATGCAATGTCAGGTATCCCCAAGATGAAGGATAAGGAGTTCTCAAAATGAACGAGGTTAATTCTGATGAAACTAGTATTAATGAGGAAACTTATCTTACTTTTTGCAAGGAGGAAGCGACTTCAGAAATAATGTCTCTCTGCCCAGTTAAGCTGTCTTAGTTCCCTTACCCCCTGCTCCTGCTCTACTGGTATCTGTGGCAAGAACACTAATTCAGAGAGAAGGTCACTGGTACCATTTCCCTCAGTTGCATGTAGCCCTGCTCACACACAACGCCCCAGTGCCAATGGCACATTCTCTGCACAAATGCTTCCAACATTTGCTCTTAATGGTGGAACTGACAGCAGAAAGCTGGTGTTCTGAAAGGACAGACTAAAATCCTAACTGGCTGTCAGCCTCACATGTAATTCCCTAGGCAATGGTGCTTCAGCTGGCTCTGCTGTGAGCCTCTTTACTTGCACAGCTTTCCACACTGCAAATGTTCAAATCTGTTTATATGGTACAGTCTTAACAAGTGGGTAAAGGATTCAAGATTTTAAACAAGACTTGCATGAAAACTCTGAAAGTAAATGATTAAAGAACTGGACTGGTATGAGAAGGTTCACTCTATTAGCAGTGACTTTAGCATTACCAAATCTAGGTTTTTTGGTTCGGTTTTGTTGGTTTGGTTGGTTTTGTCTTCAGAATGGCTGGTTTGCATTCACATGTATCAGAAGACCTCATCAATCCAATCATAATCTCTAAAAGTCAGAGTCAAACAAAAACAACTCAGTGCTTTGACAGAATTGCATTTAAATACAATTCTGTTGAATGAGAGGACAGATTTCACCAAGCTTAGTCTCCAGAAAAAAATGGGAAAGACTTTGCCAGTGGGTGTCATAACAACTTGCTCTCTAGCTGTTCAGGAATGCAGTAGCATTTTCTCATATTGAAGCTTTTCATGTAAATACACTGAAGAACGAAAACGCAATACAGACCTGAGATGAATGCTAAAATGCCGAGGTTTTCTTCCAAGTGGGAATGAAGCCACATTTCAAAACCTTACTCTTTCTTTATGAAACAGTTTGTTTCAACAGAGTTTTTTCTCATGACCTTAGAAGTCTTAATCTAGTGGTGAGTTTACTAAATCCACTAAAATACACCGTTCTCATCCACAGAAGAATGGTGCACCAGCCGTCAACTCCCTGTCCCCACCCTATCCCACAGGAAGAGTTAGAACAATAGTTGTCCCACTGTTCCTTCATTCTAGCCCAAGCCGCCTACTGCTAACCCCTCAGAAGTGACACTGTATGGGTTTTTTTATCCCTTGTAAATGTGTCTGAGTTCAAACTCCATGAAGCATCTCTGACTTTGGGGCAGCGCCTACAACTTGAGCATCTTTGGCAAAATAAACAGGTTCTAGACATTCACCTGCTGACTTATCTACTTTTGCCCTTTGTCAGTGCCAGTTTAAAACATGACATGCTAAAGGCCTGCTTCATAGCTGACCATGCTACACCCCTGCTTTGTAAATACTTAAAAACATTGTTTCTCTAATCCCATATCTGTGCTGACTGTCTAGTTGAAAGCGTTCTGCTGTTTTTTCATTTAGAAAACCTATGCTTTGCCCCTACCTTGACTTACCCTTATCCCTCCTATAGTCTTTGACTGCGCCCAACATAGCTTTTATACCCTTCCTTCCTTTCTGTGCCTCACCAGGGTCCTCCGCCAGGTTGGTAAGGGAAAAGAGGGAACTCGGTCTGTTCTGCCGCATCTCTCCCAGCAGGTGTCAGTGCCCCTCTGTATCTGCCACCCAAACACTGCTTCACGTTTGCTCTTCTGACGTTTTTCCTGATGTCAGAGAGAGCCTGGAAGAGAGAAGGCCTTCTATCTTTCATCGTGGCAAGATCAATCAGCATTAAGTTGCAGAAGAGGATCTGCCTGAGGACTATTCAAATTTCTTTGGAAATTTCAATGCCTATCTTGAAAAGGCTGAAGTTAACTGAAGTATTCAATCTGAATGTTTCAATCCAGCAAATTCTCTGTTGTTTCTCCTGTCCCCCTTGCCGACCCTGAAGACCACCATGCATTACGCAAAACAGGGAATACAGAAACATGGGTCACACGGGAAGCACAAGTTTTAAAGCAAATCAGGACATGTCTCTGTACCACCATCACCACAAATTCTCTTACACACCAACTTCTGCACAAATCCTTCAGGGGCTCTGCTTAAAGCTTCTGAGCAGTCAAGGGGTATGTAAAAGGGTGAAGTGTTTGTTTTGTTTTCAACTACTCCAGCAACATCAAGAGTACTGGACAAGCCAGGTTAGAAAGCATGTGCCTCAGACAGCAAGGTACCACATCCTCTTTGCATCTCCTTTCTAGGATGCTGGCCAGAAACCCACAGTCAACCATGACCACAGTCATCAGATGGTTCTTTTCCACAGGATTCTGGCTGTAGATTGGTCCACTTGACAGTCTGCTTTCACAACTTCACTCCATTTTATTTCAAAGTAATAAGATAAAGATATTCTAGTCATAAATTGTTTGTAACAACCCTATCCAGAAATCACTTCTTCACCGAAATTTGACTCTAGTTTCCATGTAGGATGTTTGAAACATTCCACAGACAATTCATTGTTTAAAGTTAAACAGTCTTAATCTGAGCCTTTTAATGTACTTCTGATGTAAATCAGTGTTAGTCAAATTTTCTCATTTTGAAAGCTTTGCTAATCTAAATGCCAGTCGTCATGGAATTTTGCAAGCCACAAATACACATCTCACAGGTTTTCAAATGTCCATTAAGCTTCTCTATCACCCTTTTTAGCCCTTGAAGATACGCCAAAACACAATGTTAAATTATGTAGCCTGTGAGGACTTCCCAACTGCATCCTACCCTATGTCAGATGATGTGTCTTTTACAGTTACCGTATGTAGCAAGTCATAAGAAGTTAACTATTTCCATGTTGCAGAACAATTAGGAGTTTTCATGCTAATGAAAACGCTTCTATTTCCTTGCTGATTTAAAAATACTCATGGGATGCTAAAAAAATCAGCCTTTTTTCCCTTCAAAATGTCAAGCTGGATAAGAAATAGAAGATCTTCACTTCTGACGCAGAATTGCTCCCATTTACAAGACTTCTAGAAGGCTGTGCTTAAAGTCATAAGAAAACACCACCCTTCTGAAAGGTGCACAACAGACAATTTCTACATTGTCCTTAATCTTAGCTTTTCTCATCTACCCTTCCCTCCAGGCTTCTCCCAAAGTAATTTTTAGCATTATCAGGTCTTATGCAACTCTCGGTTGATTTCAAAGGAGAGGAAAAATACGACTTATTTTTGCAGCAAATAAGTTATATCAAACATTGTGTTAGGCCATGTCAACTGAAAACAAGATCCTGCTTGAGGACAGTTACACAGCTCTTAAAGAATGGTGACATGCCTTGGAGTATCCCAGGATAATACAGCAGAGAATAAAGCACCAGGTCATGGTATTCCTAAAACATCCCAAAGTGCTTTACAAACTGGCCATTCAGCCAGCTGGAGGAAATTGTGGAACTCAAATCCTAAGCAGTGAAGCTATAAGAAGTGAAGCTGCTGTGTACAACCCTGGGAAGAGGGGCAACTTAATGCTACCACCTTCACTTCATCACTAGTCAAATGATGGCCAAGCCAAAAAGCAGGTGAGAGGTTCACCTTAAGAATCAGTTATGTGCTGAAGTGTTCATGGACATAAAAAAACCCCAACAAACAACAAAAAAGCCCCACACCCAAAACTTTCACAGTATCTTAAATCATTTCTGTTTGCATGTCTCTTCCGTTACTTTCCTCTGAACATCCCACCACACAACCCTCCCACTATTTCATCCTTCTCACTTACATCACCGTAATTACAGCCCTGGCTGATCTCCTTTGTGCTGATCTCGAGATTCTTTCTTTGGTCTTGCCACCTACTCATTTCTGATTCTTCTCAGATAACAGAACGCTTGTCTCCTTCCCAGACCTCCCACCCTCCTTCCCCCTCTTCCTTGCACCATCTGTACAAGTAAGAAAGCTAGTGCTTTCCTGTCTTCAAGAGCTCTTTGCGGCACTCACTGAAAGGCATTCCCAAACTTACCATCTTCATCCAGTAAAGACTACAAGAGCTCTGCTGTGGGCCTGGTAAGATATTACGCTTGTGGGCAAAACATTCTTTGGATTAGGCCTGGAAAGGGCAAGAGTCTTAACCTTCAGAAGTTTATTTTGAAGTCTGGCTGGCTAATTCAGGTTCCCTAAAATCATTCTGTGCCTTTACTTCCACCTAGAGCAACACCTGTATATCTCCAGTGGAGGATACTCACTTGGCACATGACATTTAGTGAGGCTGCCTACACGTGCATATATGGAGTCAACAGCACACTTCTTCGGTGGAAGAAGATACCCACTGTTCTCATACTCTGTGTTACAAATTGCACAAGGACAGAGACAGGTATTACCAAGAGTTTCCACACTGTTTCAGAGCTTAAGGGGGGAGAAAGGAAGGAAGTTGGGGGGGGGGGGTATAGAGGTAAAAGAGAAAGAGAAAACCCATGTGCTCAGAACATGCATCCTCTACTACGGAAAATGCAAACAGAGAAGCTCCGTCAAAAGGAGTTCATCCTTAGAATGTAAGGCATCCAAGAAATCAAATATCCCCTGGTTTTCAATTGCCGTGTGAACCATAGGTGTATTCCGATCCCAATCAAATGCTCAGGGTCAATTCAGATAAAATTATGTGTGTTTTCCTTACCGGTACTGTGTTGACATCAAAAGGAAAAATACAACAGTCATGGGCCTGGGTAGCTAAACTGAAACATCAGTTATAAAAATCAAGGTATTTCTTAAACACCTATGGCAGTCACTGTAACAATACTTTACAGCTAAATTTGTTGTGTAGGCTACAGAACCCAAATGCTGCAATCCCCATCTACAGTCAGCATGACTCAGGCTTGCCTGAAAACCTTTTGCTTAGCGGGAAGAAAAAAAACAGAGCACGCATTTCACCTTTTCACATCAGCTTTAAAGAAAAAACGAAGTCTTAAACCCAACCAAGTCTAAACTAACCAGCAAAATGGTATCACTGCAGAAGATGCTTGAATCACACTGACACACTGTACAGAACAAACTTAACTTGTCTTCTACCTGAAAGTCCCAGCAGAGCAGAGGAGCAACAGGAGGCTGCTTTGCTGACCACCCCGAGTGCCAAAGGCATCATGTAGCCAGACAAGGCAGAGGGGATAAAGAGACCAATTCTGTTGGTGACTTTAAAGTGTTCCTTTTTTGCATGATTCCTGGAATTCTTAGGAGTGTTCCAAGAGCAGTCTGGGTTAATTAGATAGTGTGGAAGCAACTATTCTGTCAAGTGAATGCCATTCCTACTAGGGAACATTATCACACTGAGAAGAAGGGAAGGACCAGCCTTCCAGTGCAAACACTATGAAATGAGGATCACACTGCGCTGTGTGCACTCACAAGCAGACTAGATGGTGTCACTGGATGTGTGTAATCACCACCCATTACACCTTTGGTGCAGATGATATGACGTGAAGAGAGAAAACACACTGGAAATACAACAAGAACAAACCAACCCGCACACATGAAATACCACTATACAGCTGAGGGAGAAATTCTTGCTGTAACTGAAATACAGTCCCACTTTCTTAGCGGATGTTTCGTTAGTACATAGGTGTACCCAGTCAGCCAGCATCTTGTAGGTGTCAGCACATAAAATGTACTTAAAGCCAGTGTCTAACCTGCTGTTATGAACTGTGACAGTCTGCTGGCTGGGAGGGTTTGCACTGTTTGATAAACCCATCCCTGTGCTTCCCTGGCAGACTTGCAGCACGTCAGTGAGGTATGGTCAATTTGACAGTATGAAGGTTAAGAAGTGAAATGGTGAACACCTAATAGATAGCCGGTATAAAAACCATCAGTAGTCAAAGTAACAACAGCTTTGGGATATGATACTTCTGCAATTTTTGCTAAATTCATATTATTGCATAAAATTGATAAGAAAGCTTATTTCACAATTCAGTTTTATCATCAGGAAAGCTTTAGAGATGTTCTTACCATGCTTCAGATGTAGGCAGCTGTCATTCTGGGGCCTGTACCTGTAGAAGATTGTTTTCCTTTAACAAATTTCTGTTACAGAGTTTTTGCACATTCCAAATAAGTTTGTTTGCTACAGCATTACATGGATTTTCTTTTGTGGTTTTGGTTTTGTTGTTTGCTTGTTTTTATGGTTCTTATACCAGCCATTTTTGTCGGGGAAAACAGGGTGGTTTCTTTGTATGTGTTTTACAGGCAAAGAGGAGACCTCACTGATGCTTTTAGCCAGCCTACTAGGCAGCAGAGTACACAGAACTGTAAAATACAGTGATAAAAACCACAGTGGCTACAAAAAGGTCAGTGTAGAGTTTCCAGTGTCCAATAATCCCACACAGTATTTGAGGCATAGTTAAGTCTAAGGATGATACAACACTGACTGAGGACAAAAGCAAAGGTAAAGCAGGACAGTGATGCGCAAGTTCAGCCGAAGATGTTGATGCCATCAGGATGCTGCACAGAAAGGCATAAGGGAAAGGAGACGTACTGTGTGCATTTTCAAGAGCTTGCATTCAAAGTGAAGTGTCTTAAAACATTCATCAGAAGCAAGTGTTAAGAGGAAAGCATTTAAACATTAGATAGCGCAAGCTTGGTTTCTGAAATACACCTGCGGTGAACAGTAAGTAAGAGCTGGCCATGGCCTACCTGATGCTGATTCCTGCAACTTTTCTCTCTTCCTCTTCTTTTTCTTTCCCTGAAAAATAGGAAATTTTACCATACTGTTATGTGCATTAACTTTCTTTTGTCACTTCCTCACCTCACAGCATAGGAAAAAAAGCTATCTCCACATTGAGAAAGGGGTTAGGAAAAAAGAACAGTTGTTTTTGAGGTAGCCAAAAGCTTTTCTAACCCACTTCCAAGTGTTTCAATGGTAACAAGCTTTGCTCTGAGCGTCTATGGAGAAATACATACTCAATACATGGTTTTGTATCCACATGGAATTGCCATTTCTGGCAGTTTTTTCAACTAACGCTGGCAGCCGCAAGCATCTAAAAGACTTCTCACGCTTAATAATCTGATGACACATATGTTGATACCATAATTTATGGCTCTTACAAGTACTCTTCACACATTCAGATACTTACACTGTCATGCATGGCAACAGCAGACAGGGTGTTGAAAGTACCCAGGACAACCATGATTGTCCCTGGGGTGCAAACCAGCCAACTAAAACTGTTCTGATAATGCTTTGTATCTTAACAACAGCCAAGTCTTGTAGGGCTGTGCCAAGAGAACAAGGGTGTGCAATAGGCAAAAAGCAGACTGCTGTACAGCAGAGCACCCTTAATGTGACCGAGGTGCAGGACAGAAATGGATGTCTGGCAGCTGTCTTTCTCGGACACCACACTGGCACCACTGTGCTGGCACAGGCTCATCACACCAACCTACACTCTCAGCCTTCTCCTGCACCCCCATCTATGGAAAAGGGCAGAGCTCCCAGTTCACAGTGTCTTTCAGGAAACAAAAGTCAGTTTAGACCCACAATTTTAAGCCTCAGTCATCTTGCTTTGCCATAATTACCACTTTGATATTCCTCCATGTCAGTCAAAGCTTTGGTTCGGTTTGGTTTGGTTTTGTAAAAAAAAAAAAAAAAAAAGGAAGAAAGAAAAAAATTCTTATCCATTTATTTTTTACAGAAGCCTTCAAGCTGCCAGGACAGGCTCTAACAAGTGAGCTTGGGCAAACCTTGGTGCAGTTGCTGTAAGTGGGACTGCAGCCCACTGTCCATCCTCCTGCTCCCCCAGCCACAGGTTACTCCACTCAGCACAGCTAGCTCTGCAAAGCAACGGGATGGACAGCAGGTGATGTGAGAAACCACCTCAAACCACTGCAGTGCTCATGGAAGGACATCAAGGGCTGTCCAAGCGAGGGCTCCAGTGAAACTATGGCAGATGAATTTAAGTAGTCTCTAGTCTGCTCTGACAGTCTGTGCCTGCCTGATTCTCAATCTCCTGTCCTTATTTATCCGGAGGCTGGCAACAAGGCTGAGCAATGCCTTGTGAACGAGCTCCCAAAGATAGGACCAAGGCTAGAAGTTGGAAAGCAGATTTCAAGGGCTTTGGGAGACTCACAGTTATATGCTTTATCACTCAGGCACCAACACTTCTTTACAGAGGAAAGTGCATTAATGCAAATGTTAACATGGAAAATCATGGAAAGAAACCGTGTTTTATTCCCTACAGCAGGCTGACTTTAAGTGCCAAAACATACTGAAAGCTTATCTGAGATCTATCTATGAGACACCAGAAGCAGAGGAACAGAAGGAAAAGGCTGGGCTTAAAATTAGTTGTCAGCATTTCTAAATGAGGAAGTTTCTGACAACTCCAACACACAGAAACACCATTACATCATGAAAACATTGTGCTTCTCATGACTATCACACAACTTTGCGGGACTTCTTTGGGCATCAGTAATCAAAACATAATAAAAATCACACAGATACCATCCAGTTGAATAGCAATGTTTCACATTTTCTTGCAATTTCTGAAATCCTGAATAACCAGGCACACCAAAACAGAAGAATGAAAACCAAGTAGCATATTTTTTTAAATTGTACTGTTCTGTGAAATTCAGCCACATAAACCAGAAGTCACCCCTAAGTCACTTTCAGTTCTCAAAATACTGCAGTAATATCTGTGCTGAAGGAATGCAATTTCATTTTTTGACTGCTCAAGTTAGAAAAACTGAACCAAAAAAAGGAAAAACCCAACAGATGATGTACTTGAAAACGTTTCTGTGATAAACTGTGATCTATTACAATCACCAACTCACCATCACTGCAAGAATGGTGCACACTTCTGCAGAGGCAGAGGAGGACTGCAAGAGGAAGGTAGCGAAGTTCTCCGTTGTAGCATGTAGGACAGAAGTATGTCAGAGCTATACTTCCACACAGGATGTAGGTTGGAAGCACATCAAAGAGAGCATCCATACGTGCCACCTTACACACTCCTAATGTCTATCAAGGCATTTAAGAATCTGCGGCCCACCGCTTAGGCTGTATGGCAGTAAGCTGTGGCAACACGCCTCAGGTTCTCAGAGTCAACACAACCAAACATCACAGGACATTCTTGAAGGCTGATGTCCAGTAAGCATGAGCAGACAAGGCTCCAAAGTGGTTTGATTTTCCAGCAAGTACATTCAAGACAGTTGAAATCCCATCCTTTTCAAGGAGTATACCATAAAGGCCTTATTTCCCAGGTTCATTTCAAGACAGCTCTGTTGACGTGGTCTGGTTACTGGAAATAAACC
Organism: Loriculus beryllinus; assembly: GCA_039877255.1. NCBI lineage: Eukaryota > Metazoa > Chordata > Aves > Psittaciformes > Psittacidae > Loriculus > Loriculus beryllinus. Next base: position 22,871 of record JBCJKH010050794.1, on the reverse strand, counting down.
CTACCTGCATAAGGTCATGACAGCTCATCTACTAGAAAAGATGACTGTATAAAACAGGCAGAAACAAGCTGCTAGGTCTTGCAGTAGTGTTTGTGCTTACAAAACTGGGCATGGATATCAGCAAGGCCAAGGCATTTGCGTAGTTACTGTGTCAGTGTCTTCTGTGCCAGTTTCTACGGTTTCTATCGACACCTGTATTTAGGTACTTCAATCTTTAACATCCACAAGACATCACGGAAGCATTGAAAAACTACTGACCACCTAATACAGATGGAAAACTGACCCAGATATACCATGTGCACTTCCTACCACAGTAAATAATGCCACAGCTGATGGAGGGACAGAAAGGAGCCCAGACCTCAGGGTAGGATCAGTCTCTTAGGATTGTGGCTTCTGAGTTTCATAACGTATGACTATACTGACAGCTCATTGTAAGTACAAATGTGTAATTGTGCATTGCAAGCTGTGCAGCGTGCTATTAACACTTGTTTGAGATTTAATTACAAAATAAACGTAATTGTAAGAAAACTTTTTAGCTTCACCAAACAGTATAAAAGCAGGACTTAGCACAAAGTTTATTTATACAGATTTTACAGGCTTTACTTCAGAGATGGACCATTCTGAACTACTTTCAGCTAGAGTTCAGCCTGCATTAACACCCCTGGGCTTTTGGTTCTCTTGTAAGACAGAGATGCCTTTTTTGCTCAGGTCTATGAAACATTTCTGGATAGCAAGTGATCAAATAAAAAATTATGGAAAATACATAGATGTACAGTAGAACCTAAGCTTTCAGACAGTGCTGACCATTGTCTTAGAAAAAAACCCTACGCCTTTCCGTGTTTATTTTTCCCTTTCAAAAAACATGACCTTCATAAGAAGCATCTCAACAACAGCAAAATCCCAAGTTTCCTGAATGCTTGAAATGCAAACACGTGTAAGGCTTATGTTACACGTTTGTTCACCATCCCTACATCCAGAACTTTCTGCAAGTTAAAGAGAAAAAGAAAAAAGTTATGTAAAGGAGGTTAATTTTTTCAACTTACATAGTTGTCTCTTGCAGACCAGCCCGGATAAAGCTGCATGTGTAGCTGCCTTTCTTTACGAGCTAGTTCATAATATTTCGCTTGTTCTTCACGGGAGAGAGCATGCCACTGCAAATAAAATAAACATAGCAGTAGACTAGGAAATAACTCATACCCGGGCAACAGACGACCTGAGCAAGTGTTTCTGTGACTTTGATTCTGTCCTTCCCTGCTGCAAAAATGAAATTCATTAGGAACTGCAGGCACCCCTGTTTATTAACCAAGTTTCAGGCATTTGTCAGCTCCGCAACTGCCAAGTGCCTTCAGCAAGACAAAATTAATTTATGGAAACAGGGCTCACCAAATAATGTGCTCATACAACCATGCTTTTCCAGCTCTACTTAACAAAAAAAAACCCCAAACCCCCAAAACCCCCCAACCAAAAAACCACCAAAACACACACCCCCTTTAGCTCCTGACAAAACAGAAAGGTTTTGTGCTGCTTTTAAAGGGCACCAAACTCCCCACCATAGCAGGGTTTGCTGTCTTGGTTTTAAGCAGCAGCTACACATGGATTTTCAATGCCAATGCTTTCTAGGCACCAGCAGGCTCCTGTTTCAAAATACGCCTCTAAGTATGGAGCTTCAAGGTACCTGCTTTTCGATTTCTTCTTGTTGTAATAGAGGAAAAAAAAATGGCAACTGCAAAAAGTTTGTAAGATACAGCAACCACAGAACTGGAGTTTTTCAAATTACACGAGTTCACCTCTGTAGCCAAGTAGGGATAAATTTCCTGCTTTTATGTACTTCAAAAAAAAAAAAAACCAAAGCCAAAGCCCAAAACCCCCTCACAACCTGCACATTTGAAAAGACAGCAGCTACATTAGTATTGAATCATCTTGTTCTTGTTGAAGTACCTATCATAGACCTGAACCAGAAAGAGTAAAGACCTATTTAGAATGAGGTTCCACTGCTGCAGCATTTGACGTGTCTTCTTGTTTGACAACATGCATGGGAGGATGGGGGAGAAGAAGATGCTATAAAAAACCCAAACCAAACCCAAAACCCAGACAGACGTGAAATCATTAAGACACTCATGCAAGAATAATTTACAGAATTAGGATTTCAAATCAGATCACATTTGTATGATTTAATATGTCGTTTTGTTACACATCAGAAGATGTGAACTAAAGCTCGTCTGTCTTGACTTGGCAAGTTTGATGTGTTACTGAAAGCACAGCGGTTCAGTCTATTTGCAACTCTCAAGCTCCACATATGCATTCCAAAACTGGAAGGGAGCAAACATTAAACATTATCAGAGAGCCCAGCATCATGCAAAGCATCAGCTCTTGAGAACAGAGGTTCCTTCTCTGGAGTGACACAAGGTGTAGTAAATAGTGACCAGGATGACCGAACACAAAACTTTTGATGATAATTAATCCCCAAGCAATTATAGCGGATAACTTGTGCATTGTTTGTACCATAGTAAAAATGGAATTTTAGGTACTTTCACAGAGAACAGTACCTTGAAAGGAGGAGTCCAAGCTGCAGAAAAAGCAGGAGCACTGGGGCTTGATTTGTTACCAAAATGGGGATAAACAATCCCTACTCAAAACTCAGACTGGTACAAACGTTATCCCTTTTTGCACTTCTGGGACAGTCAAGGGCAAAGTGGGCATTACCTCTGCTGCTTTCCCTTGGAAGAACAACACTGACAGTGCACATGACGTCTGCAATTGTGGGTTGACCTGCATACCTTTCTCAGAGCACAGAAAGGACACAACATGCCTACAATGCCACAGAAGCAAATGGCTCTCAACAAGGCTCTGGGACATGTACTGGAATCATCAGTACTCAGCTGGTGAGTTTAGAAACTTTACAAAACTTGATTAGACAAGTCCCTGAGCAACCTGGTGTAACTGGACTTGCTTTGAGCAGCTGATGGACTAAACGACCTCCACAAGTCCTTCCCAACCTACATGACTTTACAATTGAACCACCTTATATTCATTTTTGAGTTCCATGTCCAATGGCATCCAGTGTTGGTCTTTGAATGATCTCCTCATGCCCTGATAGACACCAGCCCCAGGGAGGACCCAGAAGGTGATTTGAATACTCCTTCCATGTGTGAATAAGGATATTTCATGCCTGAGGTGCTGACACCATAACATGAGTGGAACAGACACCAATTCGATGATGTTGCTAATGCTGCTTTTATTTTAGTTGCATGTTTTATCTTCTATAGCTAATTTGATAGTTGCACATTAGTTAGCACCTCAAGCAGAAAGTGAGCTATCACGCCCAACCAAAGGGAAACACACACAAATTAGTAGCACACGTGAGTACACACACCCCCTCCTGTACATACCCTTCTGCCAAGAATCTGGTTGATAGCTGCGCTTTCTTTCAGAGTACACTCTGCTACAACGTTCGCTCTCATTTCTTTCATGTACAACATGAAAGCATTCAGAGGTTTCTTAATATGAGGTCTTTTTGGCTCTTGTTCTTTTCTCTGTTCGTGCTGAGGCTTCCTAAAACGTGGTGGGGGAAAGGGAAAGGAGGGGAAAAAAAGCATCCATTTACCTTCAGCCTGGAAAAAACCCTAGTGGAAAATTACCAACCTGTGGTTACAGGAGCATTTAAGTAGTAAGAATGAAAATTTGAGTGGTCATGTACCATCCACTTTTGTACCTTTTCAGAGAACTGGCTTAATTTAACACTCAGAAAGTATGTCAGGTTGTCATTCTCTAGCAAATAACGTTTGAGCTGTGAATCCATTTCAAATTCATCACTTGTCTCAATTCTGTTTTTTAAAGACTATCCATAGTACCCTCAAAGACCACTGCTACAGGCAGGAGGATAGTGCCTCATCCACTTCTTTTTCGGGCTTTTTGCCTCCAAGTATGCTAAGCAAGAAGGCTGCTTTTTACTAGTTAAGACTTCTCCAGCAGAAGTTTGTGAGTTCATATGCAAGCAACATTCACAGGTAGACAGGCCTGCGATAACATCTGAATCAAGGTGATTGTTGACAATAGCTAAAAAAGTCCAGAACTGAAATGGAAAATGGCTTCATGTCTCATTGCTCTTCCCTAACAGTAGCCCATATCTCCTGCTTTAGTTACAGAAGATTTAAAATTCAAAGAGGTCATGAAAGGCACTTTTTTTCCTTATTATATACCCTTGACTCTTCTTCAGATAGAGTTAGTTCTTAAACATTTATAGGTTAAGGGCTAGTGCAGAAAGGCAGACTCACACATGCATTAGCTCACTGTCGTTGTGCAGATGTTCTTGTTTTACTTGAGGTGTTACAATAGCTGGGTGAGGGATTCCAGTTGTGTGAGGGCCTGGAGGACCAGGAATCATGTGATGTGAAAACCTAAAACAGAAAACAAAGGGAGGTCTGTAACCCTACTGAAGACTGGCATCAAACACATATGATAGCAGCAGAGTGCCCCAAGAATGCAAACGTTACGGAGCTTGCAATGGGAGATAATTCTTCAAGAGAGCATGAAAAATATTTGGCTAAGATTTGTGCATTGTAGCCCATTTATTGAAGAATAACAAACAAACAAACAGATCAGTCAGCGTTTTGATTGTAAAGAAGTTATTTTATTACCTTTCAGGCAAACAGTTTTAGCAATGCAAACATGAGGTTTAATGGATGTACTGTTGCACTGACTAGCAGTAAAAATACACATTTCTTAACCAAAAGCTGTATTTCCACACCAAGACATAAACATTTTTAAAATATCCACCACCAGCCAAGGCAAAGGAGGGAACTGCCATGCAGAAACATATAAAATGAAAGAGGAGCCTGTTCAAGAAGTCCCTGGTGGCTATCTAAGGAACCTCCTACTTTTCAAGGTATTAAGCCAAAAGGTTTTAACACCACTTCACCTAACTCACTATCCTTGCCTGAAATACTTAAAATAACAATAAATCTTAAAAAACCTGCATTCCCCCCCTCATCTGGGGGAATGGAAGGGAGACACTTTTGTCCTAAATAAAGCTTCCTTTCCTTTGTACAAGAAGGAAAAGAAAACTCAGTCATCTCACCCAACTAACCCAGGTCATCCTCGAGGTTATCTGAAACAGATTTTGAAGGTGCTAAGCATTGCAAGGTCAAATGCAGCAGAAAACCTGCATGCTTCATTTTGTGTTTTATTTTATTTTGGTGGAAAATACCATTAACATTAGAAGCAAGCTTGCACTACAAAGATTTGCTGAATGAGTGCAGGTTAAGGAATGGCATCCAGCCTCTCATTTCTCCATTTCCTAGTCCCTTTGCCCTTTTCCTTCACGTTATCAAAATAAAGCAAACACAAAGCCCAGTAACCAAAGCAAGTAATTTTATCACGGAGAAAGAATTGGTTTTCTTCCCAATCACCCTGACAGGCACATGCTTATCATTCCCCTGTAAAGAAGTGAAGTTAACAGAGATAAACCAAATGAGCCCACACAAACAGAGGCAAGAGAACCCATCACTTATCAAGTGGCTTGTCTTAAATCCCTGTGCAAGAGGACGTGTCTTCTACAAGTCACACAGAAAAAAAAAACCAACCCAAGAATGGTACATTGCAACCTTGTGTACACCAAGCACAGGATGTAGAAGCTGTCTTTAGAGTAAAAGCAAAAAGCAGAGAGGAGGTCTGGAGTGTGTCGTGGCCAAGTCTCAATTAGCATTGCTTGCTTGCATTTAGACACAAAGACACAGCGCCTGATTCACACACCAGTACAAACACACTGCTGGCATCCCCTGCCATTAGTGGCTTTGGGCTATGAAACACCCACTTGCGAGCAAGTTTCAACACGGAGCGATACCTAAATGATTCAAGACTAATTACCAACAACTTTGAAATTAGAACTACAGAACGCAGACTAGAGTGACAATCCACCTGGTTGCATACTTGTATGAGAAAAACTCAAGGATGCACACTGTATGTTACATCTAGAAATGAACTAACGACTCATTTCAGATGAAACAGCTCAATTAATTGTTGACAATTCACTGGTGCTCCTAATTGCAGTACTTCAGAGACTGCCAAGAAAATGCTGAATGAGACCAGTGTGGGATCCAGGCAAACTGTATATACACAAAATAAGTTAAATAAAAATATATGCATAAAGTTTTAGCTGACTGAAAAGCAAGCAAAGGCAGACCAAGATGCAAGCAGAAGAGCAACTTGCCCTCTAATGCCAGCAGTTACTCCCCAGTCAGTTATTCACCTCCTACACCTACCTGGACATGGAAGGGTCGACTGAGAGTGAGGATGGATAGGGCTGCCTGAATCCACTCGAGATGGGATATACAGGCTGACCTTGCCTGAGGTCACAGAAGAAAGGAACCCATCAATCATATGATACGGTATTCAGTAGTTACTCTAGAGTTACAAGCACTTGATGGGAACTCGCTGCCAGTCACAAATAAATAGTAATAGGTAAAACTTTCAAGAGTTCTGCTATATTCAAAGATAACGAGTACTTGAATGCCTTGGACTTTCTCCCTTGCTTTTGAAAGATTCCCAATCCAGGCTGCCACTGGGGAGGAAAGCAAAACAGCCAGTCTTGCTCTCCCAAAGCACAAGTGCACACACACCCCGCATGCACACTCCTCTGTCTCTACCCCTCTCTCACCTAGCTTTAAAAGCACTGGAATCAGATTTGGTTAACTAGCTCTCAGGAAAGAGGTATCTTATTCCAAATAGTTCTACTGTAGATCAGTGCAAGAACACCAGACTGAATTATTAAGCTAACAGAACTGTTCAAAAGGTTTTCTAAGCCTTTCAAAACTTGGGACTCTCCCATTTGCATCTGCTATAGTGAAGTACAAGTGGGCAGCTTTTCTAAGAAAGTGGAAGTTTATTTGATTATCAAAACCAAAACACAAAACCCAACCATAATCACCTAGAAGCCTACAGCAGCACAAGTCCATCTGAACTACTTCAAGAGCAAACTCTGCAATCCATTAACAGAAGCTTGTGTGAAATTCCTGCCTTCTTTATACTCCCACATAAACAGAATATTTTGTCACCAGCCTGTCACTTGGACTCTCTAATTTTTATCATCATCACTGGATTTTGGTTACTTTCAGTTAGCAATGGTTCAGGTTGCGACTACAATTAAACACCCTGAAGTAGCATGCTATGGTAATGCAAACAAATACCAGTTCAGACCAAATACCTGAAATAGCCCAGAAGGATCACTGCACACATCAATCCTATTCAATCAGTTACATATTGACTGGCAGATCAGCTTTCAAAGGGTAAAAAAAAGGGATATTGGTTCAGGATATAGGTTTCACATTTGGATTACATTACTGGAAATGAGCTGTGCTTAAAGGGAAGGGGAAAAAAAAGGTAAAAGAAAATAGTGGAGGTCTCAGCAGTGCCACTGCACAGAAGGCAGCTGGAAGCTGTATAGCATAAGGGACGGTGGGTATGTCCTGCTGAACGTGTCTTATAACATCAGATCTTGTGTCTCCTTTTTCTTTCCCCTCTTCAGTGCCCCCAGCCTCTGTATCAAGAAGCCATTCAGAAGAAATGACTGACCACATCTGGAAATGCCTGCCAGGAACTGCCGGGTGGTAGGGGTGGAGACTGAGCCAAGCAGCAATGAATGGGGAGGACAGGGTGGGGGGGATATTATTGTAAAAAACAGGGTCAGATGCTTCCGTATTTTAGTTTGGTCTCTGATAATACTTTGTTCCAAAAAGGCATGCGGCACTTGCTGAAAGGTTTGCCTGCAATGCAGCCTTTCACCATCTTCTGCTGTCTACTTTCTGTGCTTGTCGTCACCTGGAGCATGTTTCCCCTCCCGTAAACACATCAAAAAATAAACCCTCCTGCATCGCTTGTGGACACAGACAAGTCATGATACAGATTCAAAAGCACTGAAACTGTTGCAGAGTCCCCTTACTCCCTGCTCCGCCAGCACTGAAGGCAAGTACCTCTCTACCCCAAGCAGACGTGAAACATCCTGCCAAATCAATTACTCTGAAAATACCATGTGTTTCCTCCAATGACAGCTTGAGTGGCAAAGAGAGAACCCGAGAGTGCTAGTATTAGCAAGAGCAGCAAAATCTCCCAATGACAGAGGCTTCCCTCCATGTAGAAAGTGTAAAAAGCAGCAACTACAGAAGTTTGTTATCCATTTGGGTGGATTTCCCCACACACACACACTTCAAAGTTCTTTCTCACCTCCCCTCCCCTCAGTAATTGCAACTTTGTTTATTAAAAATTCACATTTAATTCCTTGAGAAGTGTTTTCTGCTATCTTTCCAAACGCCAAGAGCCACAAATCTGAGCAATAAGAAATATATCGACTTCAAAGTGAAATCTACGCACTTCAATTTCTGTACGTGTTCAAAAACCAGATTCAATCCATTTTAAAGATTGGCATTTTTTGATCTTTTCAACTAAAATAACATAGTGATTTCTTACTGCATCAACATTTTGATTTTATAAATGCTGCAACTGATTCAACAACAGGAAATGGTGTGAACATGCGCCTTTGTCTGAAAAGAAGCTAAAAGATCTTACCAGCCAAGAGGTGGTGTTATCTGTCCAACCCCCCCTGGAGACAAGGGATAGAAGGTAGGGAGATCAGGAGCTGGAGGATGCCTGGACATGCCTGTTAAAGAGCACAGAAGAATGAATGACTTTCCCCTCAAAATACTACATGTGAGCTACAGTGCACAGCTAACACAGCCAAAGCTGTGATGGAATTAGGGCTCTGGATAAGAACTAACCACCTTTCTGGTTACTGTTAAAAGCAAAGCCTACCCGTATCACCTTTAAAACAATAAATACCTTGCACACAATATTGCAGTTCGAAGTGAAATACTGGAAAAAAACAAAGTGGAAAGAGGAAATAAATGTACAGGCCAGCACTGGTGCAAGTTTAGATCTCCTAAAAAGTGCGTTAGGCAGTACTGTCCTCTCCATGGTTTCACCAAACCCAGCTGGATCCTGAAGACCTTTTCTAACACAGCATGAAACAAGAAGAAAATAAAGCGTTGTCAAAGAGGCAGCACGGCAGAGCTATTAGATTAGGTAAATTGCTACTTGTACATTTTCACGGGTTCCCTTATGGATTCACAGATTTTGGAAACTTGCTACCATGGAGGATCAGTGGTTAATTAAGAATCATTTTCAGGCCCATAATGGTCACACTTGATATGATTCATTTGGCTTTCAATTGTCACTCCAGCTCCAACTAAGCCCTTCATCAAGTTGACTCCTGTGGGCTCCAAGGTCAATCTGTTTTGCGTTGGTAGTATTTCATGGAAAAATAAGAGTCCCATCAGGAATGATCCATCGGCTCAAATTCCCCAGAACACGGAGTCCTACAACTGCAAGAATCACCTCAAGATTAAAGCTAATCCTCCTCCCAAAAGGGTCTGTGGTCTCCATTCTTCACCTAAACCTTGTGCCCTCAGGAGACATGGAATTACAGTTGCAGAGGCCAGAAAGACATCAGTTTATTTAAATGTGTTTGGGGAAGAGGGGGCTGAAGCAGAAGGAATTGTTAAGTCTACTTCACATGTTAAATCAGCTGCTTTAAAAGGACATTAAATATTTATGTGGTGACACTCCAAAGGTCCAAGACTGAGTGTGCACTACCTTGAGACTTGGTTTATAGATTGATGCTACCGATTTATTCCCCACCCTCAGTCTGTATTTAAATCTTCTGAATTTAATTACAGGATTTGAAGAACATCCTTCAGGACTGTGTGCAGGAAAGGACAGGAAAAAATACTGGTGGTGTTACTGTCTCAAAAAGGCTTAATTCCCAGACTTGGGACCACAACCTGGCTGAGGATCGGATTTCTGTCCAGCTGTCTTTTCAAAGGTGTTAAAAAACAGCTGGTGGCTGACAGGAGAGGGAACACTTTACGTATCCCTGGGTTTTTATGTGAGAGGGAATGCTCTTTCAGAGCAGTTTAAAGAAAACCAAAACACAACAAAAGCAAAGGTGAAAACCAAGCGCAGCATCTCATCTCTAGTGACGGTTGATGCTCCTGGGAGTGCTAATATGACCTGGCCCCTGCCAGACCAAGTTCTGCACAGGGAGCTGGGCTGCTCCTCCCCCCAGACCCACATTTCTGACCCAAGGAGACAATGCTGCTCTCTCTGCACTAACACACAGTAATTGTTGCTAGAACAAAACTTCTGGTCCCTTATGAGGGGCTACCCGCTACCTAATGCCCAGCAGGAACACATGCAGTTATTGAAAAGCCAGTGCTCTCCAGAGCAAGTTCTTGTGCATGAGAGGGTTAAGGAAAACTTAAAGGGAGGGCAGAGAAGGGGGAGAAAGAAGCGTAAAGAAAGAAGTGACCACCTTCAGCAAGGCAGTGGCTGTGTGTTCATTCCAAAGTGCCTGAGGTGCAACGAGCAGTGCTTTGGGCAGGGGGATTTTGGTGGGAGGAGGGCACCCTGGCATCAGGGCTAGGGCGCCAGGGCAGTGCCTCATTCCAGACCCACAGTGGGAGGCGAGGACAGAAACAATGGTTGGAGGCATTTGGCAGAGGACCCAAGGGAAACAAAAAATCCTCTCTTTGCAGCAACTGCATGGGCCACTTCACTGGGGCTGCTCCCACACGCCAGCGGCGAAGAAGCGGGGAGTATGGAAGGACCACACACATCAAGGAGACAGCCACAGCCACAACCAGAAGTCTCCATCCCACATAATCCATCCCCATCTTCAGTAGACACTGAGCAAAGGAATCAAGAGCCCATTCAGGGACACCAGAGGGGCACAAGCTTGGTGCCAGAGATGCCCCTGATTGCCCCCAGGCAGAGCCCATTGCCAGGCTTGGAGATCTTCAGGAGTGGGGATGTGAGTGGTGGAATGCACTGGGGCTGGGCAAAGGAGAGGGCAAGAAAGGGCAGAAGGGAGGAAAAGCAGCAGAAGAAACAAACCAAATGTTCAGTGTGGGCCTGCAGGACCGGAAGGATAAACATAGGCCGGGGTGAAGGCAGAGAACAGGGGTGCAGGAGGGCAAACCCAGCATGCAGTAGGTGAAAACCTCTTGAGCTCATGAACTGGAGCAGTGGGGTATGCCCCAGACACTGCAGCCAGCTTGGGAAAGAGGTGGAAATCTCTTTCTCTAATGTGCAGCACCCCTGGGATTTCAAGGAATGAGCATGAATAGCCATCCTTCTCCCCAGCACTTAAACAAAGGAGGAAGACAAATGAGGACAGGACGTCTCCATTTGCTTATTCCAACTCTGAAAATTATATTACACATGTATTTACAGGCCAGGCTTTCCAGGCAGAGTAGGTTTTTTTAATGCTCCCTCCCTACAAAACCCCAACAACCTAACCAACAAAAAGCAAAACACACAGACAGCCACAAGGCCACGGTACCTTCTGAATGTAGCCCATGTTATTATCTGCATAGCAAGGCCAAAATAAGAACCAGGGCATTCAGGGAAAGTCAGAACTGAAAAAAGTCTCTTTCCCTCAGTGATGGTGGATGGAAACCACTCCAGAAAAACGGGACAATTGTGCATGTGGATGTGTGCCCAGGTAAAGCAGAGCTTCATGATCTTGTCAAGTAGGTGTCATGCCATGTGGTGAGACATGCAAGTGCTGGAAAAGGCAGGGAGAGGCACCCTCCAGGACCTGTCTTGGCACTGACAGACTTCACATCCATGCACAGATGTCCCGACTACAGCAAACACCTCAGTAAACCCTCGGCTCCCTCTCTTCCCTCTTGGCTACCAGCTCTCCTGCGTAAGCTTTTCCTTCTCAGGCTCCTACCCAAACCCCAGCTAAGACACATGCCAGACAGGGTCAGTCCTCCCCTTGCACCTCCCCAACAACCATCACGTTCCCCTCCAAGCTCCTGCATCCCAGTGCAAGCAAGCACACCCTTCTCAGGAATCCCTTGGGCTCACCAGGGCAGGAGCTCTCAGCACAGGTTGGGCTTGGCACCTTGGAGGCTGCTTCCCAGGGGCCTGAACACCAACCTGGAGTGGGGCTGGTCTGACATGCCAAGCTGAGGATCTGTGGAGCTTTGTTTGGTGGTGAGGCATGGAATGGGTTGCCCAAAGAAGTTGTGAATGCTCCACCCCTGGTGGTGTTCAAGGCCAGGCTGGACAGAACCTTGGGTGACGTGGTTTAGTGGGAGATGTACCTGCCCATGGCAGGGGGGTTGGAACTAGATGATCTTAAGGTCCTTTCCAACCCAAACCAATCTATGATTCTATGATTGATGTTTCTGTGTCTACATGCTGCAAGCCTTGGGCACCAGAGGGGATGGTAAGGACTGGCTGCTGTTTGTTGATATTTTTAGAGATTTTGATGAGTAAAGCAAGCCCGAATTATCACATTCAAGACAGCAAGATTTAAACAACCAAGTTAAACATCAGCATCATGTCAGAATCACCATCTCTGAAAGCGGGCACACACACCTGGAACCCTCCCTCTGAAACGCTACAATAAAAGCTCTATCAATCAGCAGCACGGAGACACTGGAACCACTCTGTACCCCAACCACACTGGCACAGGACAGGCTCACCTTGTTTGGAGTTGACGTCAGAGGGGATGTGAGATGGGTGCGACCCTGGGGAAAAGTGCTCATCGCTGTAGGTGATAAGAGGGGTGAGAGGGTGAACCGCATGGGAAGGCTGTACCACTGGCACCTTGTTTGACTGCAAGAGAAGAAGGAAATTAAACTGTGTCAGTGAGGTTGGGCTTTCTGCATTGAAAAAAACATCCAAACAACCAGCAAACACTCCCAAAATGCAATTTTACATATCTGCATTACTGAAAGCAGAGAGAACAGAGGGACAGAGATGACATTGGAGCTGGCGGGTGGCAAACCAGGTTTGCTGCCAGAATCAGCATCCTGGAACCACTGGCGCCTCAGGAGGGATGAGGACATTGAGGAAGTGTTTGGGAACAGGAGGGGCCAGGAATAGGAGGAAAGGCATTTGGAAGAAAGGGAAATGGGGTGGGGGAAGCATTGGCCAGAGAGCCATAGGGGCAGGAGGAGCACCACACCACACACCCAGGGCTGTGAAAGAAGGTCGGCAGAGCCAGCAACAGTGCTGAAGAAACCCTTTGGTTATGAGATCAGCCTTAAAAATACCCAAAGGTTTAAAGTGCAGGTTTGCCATATCTCCATCTTTAAGAGCAACATGAGCTTCATCTTCACTCCTCCTCTCCACTGCTCTCCTGCACAGACACAGCACGGCACAGCGGGAACAAATCCCCACCACTGCAAAGAGTATGGTGGGTTTTTCCCCTTACAATTTTACAAACTCTTGTTGAAATCTCTTGGTCTGTGTATCATGTAACTGGAAAAACACCCTTAAAAGGCTGATTTCACATACAAGAAGCTGTCAGTGGCCTCTCAGGGGGATCAGTTAGGGAGGAGACCCTCTGACTACCCAGGGACTGCTGGGAGGCCTCTTGTCACATCATGCCAAGGGGCAACCAAAGCACTATAAATGCCCAAGAGGGTCCCAAAATGGGTGCTGTAAGGCAATCTCCATGCAGGTCAAGACGCACACTTCCCATCAGCATTTCCCTCAGAGGCACAGGGGATAGGTCACTCAGCATGACGGCGGGATGCCACCCAAAATCACGCTCTTTGATCAAGGATGCAAGACAACAGGCCTTGTCCATCCCCAAAAAATGCAGCTGTATTAACACTACTTGAAACACAAGTTGTTCATCCCATGGTGGAACAAGCCATAGCAATGGTGCCAGTGTGCAACGGGAATTCCTCATTTGTATCCCAGCAGTCTAATCTGCCCCTAGCAAAATTAATTATGGCACAAAAAGGTGTTAATTAAAACCTAAAGGGGAGGGGGGCAAAAAAAAAGCTGTCCCAGCAAGGACACCCTGTCAAATATAAGAAATTAACAAAACAAATTAAGAGCCCAATGACATTTGTTTTCTCTGAGTTCACTACTGAAACCCCAGCACAAACAGATGTTAGGACAATACTCCCAAGTACGAACCTGGGATTTCTCTGGCGTTCTGGAAGCAGAAGGGTTACTAAATGGACAATTCAATTTATTGTTAAGGCTGGTAGGAGTAGAGGAAAGGGAGCAAATGGGAACCAGTGCAGCATTTTCTGCTTGCCTTGTTTCCAGAGCACCACCTTAAGCAACTTGCATTAACAGGCAGTATCTTCTTAATGTCTGACCTATCCCTCCAGTCATATAGCTCAGAATCTGGTGCCATGAATTTTTGCTAAATTATGCTATCCTTGCTCTCCTCTTAATTTTACGGTTTTCAACACAGATTTGCTTTCCTGTGGGAAAGAGATAAGAACCTGAGGATTTTAATTTAAGCTTTGGCCTTGTCTTATATTTTGCAAGATGGAGAGAGAAAGCGGCGCTCGTAGGTGTTTTAAAGCCAACAAGCATTAGGTCCGTTTTTGTGACCAAATAATAAAAGCAATATGAATTCTCAATAACATCTATGAGTTGAGTTGTAAAGGGGATAGCTTAGATTGCTATTCATCTTCCTTGTGTCTGTAAATTCAACAAAAACCACATGCCAACGAATTTCATACGATTTACAAATCAGGCCTTAGTCTTTCGCTACAAGGCTTGCGGGCCAGCCCACCATTCAGCAATTACTTTATCAACAATAAACTATATATTACGAATCAAGATCAAGCAATAGATGTATTTAGGTCACACACGCGCAGCTGCTAATCAGCATTAATTTCTCGGAATTTAGTAATTAACATTCTGCATTATGCTGGATGCAATTGTCATGCACGCCCCTGGTATCAGCGTTACTCGCTTTCAGACATCATCCGTTTGTACTTTGAGCAAGCCAATCCCCGTGCCCCCTCGCTCGCCAGCATCCTGGAGATTTTATTTTCTTTTCTAATTCTCGGCACCTTATCCCCTAAGCCCACGGCAGCGGCTTTCAACGGGCGAAGGAACCGTGAGAAGTCAGGAGAAAAGCGAACCGCTTGTCAGCAGGCTTAAAATTAACATATAAACGGGGTGCATCTCCATTAAGAGCATTTGGGGCTCTGCAGAGCCAGAAACAGGGGAAAAATAGTAACAATAAATAATATTAATAATAATGATAATAACAACATCAATAACAACAATCATTATAATAATCCCTCCATCCTGCCTGTCCCATACCACTTTGGGAGGACCTATGGAGCTCTGGCAGCTGAATTCTGCTGGCCACTCAGATCTGCCTCCAGACATAGGGGCATAGGCTGAGCCTTCCCTTTCCCTGTGCTCCCACTAAGATGACCACAGGGACTGATGGGGAGAAAACACAAGGCGACGTGCAGAATGAAACCAAGATGAGAAAGGCCTGAGGACATGTTTTGCAAACGCCCTACAGACTAAATCAGTTCTTCTATGGCACCTGCCCTACACATCAACCCAGGTGGGTTATATGGGCCCTACTCCCAGAGAGGGTTCAGGGCAGGAGACCAAGATCCCGTATGCAGACCTGGATGCCCCTCGTGTTGCCCTCCCACCCTGAGGCCAGGGTCAGATTGAACCCACACACACCATCCAGTCCCATGGGTGTGGACATGCACCCTTCACCCTTGGGATATCTGGACTAGAGGCAATGCTGAAGCCCCTTCTAGCACCTACTCACAAGAGGCATTACCGCCTCAAAGGCTTTTCAGGGCTGCGTGGCACAGCAAATCCTACCTCTCACCGAGGTACAAGGCAGTGCTGATTAGACTCCTACTGCAGCCCAGTTTCTCTGCCCATAGACTTCCTCCTCCCCAAACAAACATGCCATCCTTACTCCACATCTCCCCTAATCCTCTGAAAATGGTGCATACACCTGCAGAAACACCTGAGGAACTGACAGACACCTGAACCCAGGGATCACCAGTCTGGGTCAGCGTGATTTCCATGCAGGAGGAACTTGGTCCCCCATGCTTCGCTCAGCACCTGCTAACCAAGCCATCAACCACCACAACTCTCCCCCGCACACTGGTGACATTTACATTTAATATAGGCACAGATTGCCAAGCACCTTTTCTCCTCAACAAAACCTTAAAATCTTCTGAAAAACCCAATCGATCCACATGCTTTCAACAAGACAATAACGTAATTACCCATTGTCCTACATAAGATTCTCCAATATTTCAGTATATATTATCCCCACCCACAGAAACATAGTATTTTGGTACCTAAGCAAC
>JBCJKH010050793.1:0-20501 GCA_039877255.1 Loriculus beryllinus | reverse complement strand
CCGCCCGCCGGCTGCGAGCTCCCGGGTCTGACTGCGGAGCGCTGCCCGGCCGCGATGGGCAGCGGCGGTGGCGGCGCGGGGAACAAAGTTTGCGGTACTCCGGAGCCGCGCTGCCCGCGGCCCTGATGCCCGCGGCGGGAGGCGGCGCCTGAAGGCAGCGGGGCGCCGTGCTGGGCTGCTGCCGCCGCGGCTCTCCCAAAGTTTCAGCTATTTTAATGTCCCAAAGCCCAGGATTCTAATTGTCAGCCCTCCCTACCCCCACCTCTCCTTCTAGGTAGGCGACAAATATTTCTGTTCTGTGGATTAGAGAACTTTTTTGCATGGAAATTTACTGACTTCCGAGTGGTCTCCGTTTCGGGGAAAGGAGGGAAAGGATTTATTTTCATCGCAGTTTATTTTTGTTTTCTGGATCACAGGATTTTTGGAGCTATATGGAGGGATCTCAGGATGGTGTGCACCAGGAAAACCAAAACTTTAGTGTCCACTTGCGTGATTTTGAGTGGAATGACTAACATCGTCTGCCTGCTGTACGTGGGCTGGGTCACCAACTACATTGCCAGTGTTTATGTGAAAGTGCAGGAGCCGATCTCAGAAAAAAAGTTAGAGGAAGACAAAGGGGACACTTTAAGGATTATAGAAAGGCTGGACCATTTGGAAAATGTCATCAAGCAGCACATCCAAGGTACCACTTTACCCCGCTTGCTTTCCCTTCCCTCCCCTCCCCAGCACGCCGCTTGCGGTCTCCATCGCTCCCCCCGCCCCCCGGCTTGTTGTGCGTACGGGGGAGAGCCATGCTTCAGCCCGGAAGAGCCGGGGGCTGCGCGGAGCCTGCGGTGCGTGTGGGAGTGCCGGCGGTCCCTTCCCGGTGCCTGGCGAGAGGGGCGGCTGGGGGCGATGACCTGCCCCGCTCCCCTCCCTCCGTCTCCTCTTCCTCCTCCTCCCGTGGCGGCCTTTGCATGGGGAGGGAAGTCGCGTGTCCGTCGTCCTCCCCCCGGAGGAGAGGGGTCTGTGGGTGTCGGAGTGCCGGGGCGAGCCGGCAGGCGGAGGGCTTCGCGTGGCCCGGCCCGATCGAGCAGCCGGGAGCCGGGCTGGGCTCGGCCCGGTGCTGTAATAAACCTGATCCCAGCTCCGTGCCTGGCTGTGTCTTGCTGAAATAGGGGGTCCGCGCGGAGGGCGAAGGGCAGGGAGCTTCTTCCCATCTTGCTGTTATCGTCCTTGTTTTGTGTTTGTTGTTTTTGTCTTCCAGAATGGGTTGCTGTGAGGGGAATTTTTGTTCTTCCTCTGTAAACCAGACTGCTAATCCGTGCTGAGAGCCTGTGTGTTGTCCGAGTGTGCTCAAGGTTTTCCCTTAGTGCTGCTGTAGTGCTGGGAGCCACTTGGGATTATAACTGGGGCAGTCTCTCGTTTGTGTAATGCCTTTATAATTTGATCTCCTTTTAACGGAGCTGTGGGAAAAGGGTTGAAGTGGGTAAGTGGTGGGGGAGAATATGATTACTTCCTGGGAGTCTGGGATTTTACATGACTTTCCTGGGTGATCTTTGGTGACTTCCTTTATATATTCATCACTGGTGTAGTAGCATCATGTAGTCATTCCATCAGTCTGCTAAGTGGGTTAGGTAGTAAGTTGAGGATGAGGGTAGGTTCTACCCTCAGATCTCTCAAAATTTAAAGGGACCATAATCTGCTGCTTCTGCATAACCTCTACTGGTTGTTCAAATCCTAATTCTGGTCTCCTAAGTCTGAAAAGGGAGAGCAAACCATCTGGCAATGGATAACTATCACCAGAGTAAAAAACTCTCACTTCCAGGCTGTTTTGGCCAATTTGTCTTCTGAAAGTATGAAGGAAGGTGGAACAGGCTAATCCTGTGTGGATTTGGCATCCCCAGCTTGTCAATACACATAAATTTTCAGCACTACTAAAGCCCAGCTGCTTTCCTGTGGCTTGTGTTAATGTTTTTTTAAAATATGACACATCAGCATTCAGTTTGTGTGTACCTTCATTTCTCAGATAGTCTTGTCATCTTGGGTAAATTAGTGAAATACTACTTTTTTTTCCTGGAGGATGAGTTACAGGAGCTTCTGCAAATTTGAAGTTCTCTCCTGCAGTCCTTAAGTTTCTTCTTGATTCCTGAAATGGATTTTAAGACTGAAATATATCCTTGTCTGTGTGCCAGTGGAGTGCACTGTGGAAGCATGTTTGAAGGCAGCGATTTTTCAAAAGGTGCTGTTAAGAGTTAGGTATGTGAAGTTGATTGACTTTTCATATGAGGGTGGAGCATAACTCCTTTGGGTTTGTTCATATGAAGTTCAAATACTCCTTTTTTCAGGGAAAACAACAATGTCCATACCAGCATGTTCCTTTGGTCATTGATTCTTCTCTCGTAGTAGCAGAAAAAGAGGGGGAGAGTATAGCATGGATTAGAGCATGAACTTTTTGTGACTAAGTATAAACAAAACCAGAAGATATTTTTCGTGAATAACATCTGTATAAAAGCTGAAAGTCTTCTAAAAATAGTTAAGTGAACAGTTTATTACTAAGTACTGAAATATATTTAAAGGGAAAAAATAAACTTTACAAAGTTCTCATCCCTTAGTGAAACCACTTATTTTTAAAGGTAAATAAATAAATGTTTATCAAATCATTAGCCCAGAGTGGATTTTCCATGCTTTTACTTGCCAGATTGTAATAACTGGGGCTCACAAGGAATTTCTGTGTCAGGGATCGCTGAATAAGATGTTATTTTAATCATATTTTGCTTAGCATTGTGGGATGCTGTGTATTCTTGGTCATGGTGCAAAACTCATTTGAAGTCTTTGGAAGGAATATCCCAAAATGGATGGGATTGGGAGGAGCTTAAAGGTCAGCTTTGAGATTCATTGCCACAGATTGTGTAAACCAGCTCCATAATGGTTCTGGCCAATGTTCTAAGGGCTACCCGTAGTTTGCTATTAAACTTTTCCTTGAACCACTTTTTTTATGTTGGAGAAAAATGTCCATTGCTTAGATGTTCTGCAATGGTGAATGGGCATGAAATTAGCATGGGTAATAGAACTGCATTCCATAGGATATCCTGCAAAAACCAGAAAGCTTTATTTTATGCTGTATTTTACACATGGGGTTACGCTAATATTTAATTTTAATTTGTTTTCTCATTGAATTGGTTGATGAGGTGCCATCTGGGAATTTCTTTAGCATATAAATTGCAGTCTTGTAATATTTTATTAAGTGTCCTGGAAATGAGAGGGAATAAGAGGTGCTTTCATATAAGAGGATTTTCAAAGTATGTTTTTGAAAAGACATTTTCATAGCAAGAAAAATAATAGATTGAAAAGAGATTTCTAGATAAGAGAAGTTCATGGAGAATGAAAGTATGCGTGGCTTGTATTCGGAAAGAGCAGTGTGGAAAGGGAAGTATTGGTACTGGTATTGACCAAGAATGAAAAAGTCTGAATGCACAGGTATGTACCTGCCATATTGCACGTCTTACTTTGCTGTATGTTCCCACTTCTGCAAATGTTGAAAGATAGTAATTTCACTGCACACTTCTGGGAGCTGGAAATGGAATAAGAGCATGTGTGCCTGCTCTGCCTGTATGGTCCTTCTCTGCTTCCTTCTTTCCTCATGTGTTATTTAGGTGGTTTTATCTATGGGTATGCTGCACAAGAGTCTGCATCTGTATAGTGACTTCTGTGGTAGGCAGTTTGGGGCAGGATTGGCAGTACTGCAGTCTAGATGGGCACTGTGGACCACAGAAAGAAATATTATGTGTAGTGGAGGCATGATTCTGGATCTTGAGCTTAAAGCCTGGGAATTGTGAATTCTTGGCTTCTGGCCTGTCACCATTTGCAGGATGGTTTTGGTCAAATCACTTTACCTTTTTTTACAGTGATGATGATCTGCATGCTTTTCTGTGGCAGTGTGTTGTGGTGATTGGGGTAGTGTTAACATCTCAGTGCTACCTGGCTAGTACTAGAGATTCTTCCCACGCCAAATCTTTAGTAGGAGGTGTATGTCTAGCAGGCAACCCCCTGAGAGAAGCTTAGTTTCTGCTTCCTTTTGAGTTTGCAAACTATTTGTTGAGATGAATTTTGTGTGTGAACAATGTGTTCTGTTGAGTTCACAAGGCACACACTGGTTCAGAAAACCTGAAACTCTCATTTTATTCAAATCAACACAAGAGTGCTTCAGACAGATCGCAACACATCGTTCTTCTTAATAATGCACTTTGCATTGGCTCTGTCACTACAAAACTGCCCTGAGCTGCGTGGGCAGTTGGAAGATCATGTGAGCAGGGGGGTACTCTTAGACAGTTAGCTTGTAACAATGAGAAGACCCAAACGCTGGCAAGAAGGGAGCAATTTATTGTTTCCTGCAGCATGTCTTTCAGCTGTCACAGGTTATGAGTCGAGCCTTCTTGAAAAGCTATGCTATGGGTAAGCTGGTATCCCTTGAAACACCTCATGCGTGGCATCTTGTCTTATTGTGCAGTGGCATTTATTATTTTTCAGCCTTCTTAGTTTTAGTCAGATGATGTTTGCATTCCAGCAACATTTTAAAATGTTATGGACTATGTAGTCTGTGAAATGAACTTGCTTCCCCCTGGCCCCCTCGGGACCTAAACAGAAATAATATATTACATGCAGTTACTAGATGGAGTAGATCTAAGTTAAGGTTGTAAGCACACAGTTCATTTCTGGACCAGCTCAATTCTTAGTTAAGATCAGTGGATGACTACTAAGACATCTGTAGTAAGATGCTGGTCCCTCATCTTTGCAAGCTGCTGCCTTTGTGGTCATAAATGGTTGGTCACTGTGTGGACTAATTTGGCAAATTTGTAAGAGAGGAGATGTATGTGCTATATCTCAACCTGCTGCTTAGAATGATTTGCTCTGTGGATTCACTTATGTTAGCAATCCCATAGCTGGATATCTAATCACCCTTTGCAGTCAGTTATGGGAGGGAGATCTCCAGTATATGATTCATTCCCCATGTCTTGGATCAGGTGTTAGGGTAGAATTTGTTTTCAGAAATTGCATATTTTGAGTTTGGGAACTATGTCAACCCAGATATTTAATTTTAGCCAGCTAAAGGTTTGGGCAAGTAAATTCTGTGTTTGGACAGAATTTATTAATTGATCTCAAACATGAAGAAGAAATGTACTATATAAACCTCTGTTCTGTGGTAGTTACCCTCTGCAGCCTGGCTAGCTAGCTGGGTTCCACAAAGTCAGGCTCACTAGGATTCACATGGCCACTCCACCATGTCTCTTACTCTTGTGGTACTTTCCTTTTGGGAATAATTAGTTGTTAAATTCTCCCAGCTTATTTCCCTCAAGCTCAAAAGCAATTGGGCATGTTTATCGCTTGCTGCAGTGTATTCATTCTATTGAGAAACAAATCAGCAGTAGACATTAGCCCTGGGAACACAGCTCTTGCTCTGCTACAGAGGGCCCTATATTCACAGGCTCTGTACAAGCAAAGAGACCTGCTGTCCCAGTGTAACTAATTGCAAGAGAAGGAGCTACTTGGGTATGTAAGACATGCAGGATTAATCCCATTATTTTTTCTCTTTAGGCTGTGACTTCTCAAGTCATTCTAGATTGCTGCATGTCAGTGCAGATTAATTTGAATTTAACTTTCATGTTCTTCCATGCTTAGAAATGGGTGTACTAAAGACAGCCTTAATACAGTGATTTCAGCTAGAAGACTTAAATTGCTGTAGATTTTCGAGCGTTGCTGGAGGTACAGGTACTTCAGGGACCATCTACTGAAGGCGTTGTGGTGTTGGTTATGTTGACTACAACTTGATAATTTGTTACTGCTATTATTAAAGTTAACTTTTTTGTGCTTTTAAAATCTTAACTTCTCATCTCATGAGAATCCCCCCTCTGCTGTCAGCTTCATTGCTCTCTAGTAATTCTTTAGGTTTATACAATGGGAATAGCATGCCAGTAGCTATTTTTTAATTTTTATTTTTTTTTTTTTAAATTGTGTCTTGAGCCAGAAACAAGAAAAGTTTTATTTGGCTGTGAAGTGAGAGTGAACAGTGGCTTTGTAGTTGGGAAAGGAATTGACCTGGATTCTGTTTCCTTCAATCTAGACAATCTCTGTAGTTCACATGAAAGTCTTTAACAAAAGGTTTAAACATGAATTGGGAGCAGAGGCTGGAAACTGTGGCTTCTCTGCCCTTCGCAAGTTCTCTTATTGCTAAGCTAGAGAATTTTGCCTCTTTGAAAAAGTTCATTTTATTTGACATTTATTATCTTTGTATAATGGCACGGCTTCAGTGGAACGAGCAGACTGTGTGCTGCAGTCTTTGAGCGGATGATTCATGTTTTGTGCAGAGGTGGAGATAACCGTTCTGCTTATGGGTCTGGACGCTGCTCGGTGTCACTTCGGGAAACGTTGCTCAGGTTGTTGTAAGCAGCCTGCAGCTGTGCAGAGGTACAAACTTGGGGCTTTTCACTTTCTGCTAGAACATTATGCCCATTTTAGTACTAATGAGTGATCTGATCTACATGACCAAAATAGAGAGAAATACAGGCAAAAGGAAACATAAACAAAGCTCTGCATGTAGGTTTTGGGAACTGTGTATTATGTGTGAGATTAGCTTGGTCCCACTGTCATGCTCTCTCATGGCAATACCTACTTTTGCAGTCCAATGTAAAAAACATTCTTCCACTTGGGCATACTATTCCCTGGGGCTGACTGTGACCTGCTCATCAACTGGTGTGCATACAAGGGCAAGCGGAGAGAGCAATGGGAGGTGTGGCTTCTTTCAGGACATAAAACTCAAAAGAGCCTTTGCTCAGAGGAGTCTGGTGCTGAGTTTGCTGTATGATGTGATAGATCTGTTCTTATTTACTGGGTCAGAAAAAGATGGCTGTATCTATACACAAGGTACACTGTCTGTGTTTCTAAAACAAATGCAGGAGCATTATTGTACAAGCTCAAGACTGTGTTTTGAGAGGTGGGCAGATATGCTCTCTGCATAACAACATTGTTTTTGCTTTCATCATAAATCTTGTCTGCTCAACTGGTGTTTTGTTACCAAGGCGCTATTTTAACATGATGTCCTGAGTTTCCTGAGGCAAAGGCAGAGATTTTCAGGAGCTAAAACCATGACTGTAATCGTTGCAGCTCTCTGACATCTCTCCTTGGCTTTGAAAAGGAGCAAATGAGAATATTCAAATTTCTTTTATATAATACAGAGATGGAAGGTCCAAGTTGGTACCTTGTAATTCTCTGCCTTTAAAATCCCAGAATGTGTCTTCTCAAGTCCCTAATGGATTCTGACTATATTATCTACTTAAACTGTATGATTTTTAAAAATGTATTATTTGTGTGACAGTAGCACTGTGGCAGCTAGCCACACTGATCAGTGCTGTACAAGTGTGTAGTGGAACCCTTGACTTGGAGATCTTAGTCTCCATGGGTAAAACCTGCAAGAGCTGGGCAGAAGAAAAGGATATAGCAAACTGGTACAGTCAAGTTTATACAGACTTTTGGTGGTAGGTTTGACTCACTGCCAAAGTTGCTCTGATCAGTCAGGTTTCTCTTCTCCCATTAGTAATAGCCCAGAGAGCGTATGAGTGCTGCAGTAGGCAAACATTGCAGTGTCATGTAGTAGCCACATCGGTTCTCCACTGTAGATCTTGGCCTCACTGATACGGATTTGAGACTGACAGCTCTGAAGTATGAGATTAGATATCTCCCACAATATGGATGTTATAATCAGCACATCTTCAATACCAAATAATTGCCTAATTCTCTGTCTGTATCTTCATGATCTCAGAGACCTTGTGTCAGTAATGTTGGCAGGGTGTAGAAATCCTATTGAGGTTTTTCCAGTTCCCACCTCCCAAATCTAAACCCTTATTTTAAATGTGAATGTTTGAATTTTCCTTTTATTAGAGCTGTCACAGGTGATCTCTGAGAAAAGAGGATTTCTATAAGTAGCTTGCTGAAGATTATAAGAAAAAGAGATAGTAGTTCTGTGTTTAGTTTGTTGGTTTTTTTTTTCTTTGTAGATAGAAGGTTATTTTAGTTTTCATTTTAGGGGGAAAATACAGATTTTTAGATGGTGTTATTTGCCCATATGTAATCTGGATCTAGGTAGAGATCTATTTCATGGATCATCCAACTAATGCAGTTGAATTACCTGTCCCTGCTTTCATGGTGGATTCAATTCCTTTGAAGCTTTTCTTTCTTCATCGAGTCATGACTTGCCAAACTTGTCAGTTTTTCTTTACCTACAGCAAGTTTGGCATGCCGTAGGTAAAAGAAAAACTGACAGATAAACTTTTCCAGCACAGCAGACTCTGTGAGTCTGTATCCATCCATTACAGGATTATCACTGCAATAAAGTTATGGTTAGAGGAAACACCTTTAGGGATTTCTCCATGCATAGGATAAAGAGGGCTTGCAGAAGAGAGGAGAGAATAGTTTTTAAAATAACTTTGTTCTATTTGTTTGTGTCTCTCTGAGGTATTTATAATTTTACCAGCTGTGTATTGCATGATCACATGATGCCAGCATTTTCCTCTTCTGCTTGTGCTAACAGGAATATTTTAAGTTGCTCAAGTGAAGGGTGGGGGAGTAGTATGCTGTAATTGCTGTGGTATTTCTGGTTAGAAGATGTGCTCACTTCATGTGTAACAATTTGCAGGATGAAAAGTGTCAGGGAGGAAAGAAGTACAAAAAAAGCTAAAGGCTGCATAAGCATACCTGAATGTTTTATCCCTTTTTAGTTAATATGAAACTACAGTCACTGAGTGGAAACTGTTGAGTTGCCACTGGTGTTGCTGAAGCTGGTGAAACTAGCGCTACTGAGGTGTTTTCTGTGCAGTGGAAAGCAGCAGCACACCATTTCTGGTTCTGTCTGAAAGCCTTTCACTATCTTATTGCTCTCAAAAATAGTTTCACACTTAGTAGGTTATAACAAGTATTTCTTACTAATTAAAGCCAAATCTATCAGTCACAAACACAAGACTTAGATCTATTTGATTTAGTTTATATAGGTCTTTTAATAAGTGTAGTATCTTCTCTGAAGTCAGAAATATCTGGCTTGCATACAGTCAGAATATCAAGCATATTTCATTATTGTTGGCCTCCAATATTATAATCATGTATTGAGGTTTTGATCTTGGCTTTTCAGGAGGTGGTAGAGTTAGTACTCTGTGACTTTATAGCATGATGTCAGCCATAAAGTATTATGACATCATTAAACCTAGATGTCATTGAATGAGGTATTTCAAGCTTGTGTTTAGCTAATATTTTCACATGCTTGTAAAGTCATATAAATTTAAAATTAATTTCAAACTGTTTGATATAAAACATTCAAACCAACAATAAAAAAATCGCTTGCTAGTTCCAAAGGGATGTCTAAAGCAGTACATAAATCCAGGAAAACCACTGAATAGATGCTGTACAAGCAGAAAGGCCAGAAAGACCAGTAGCAAAATCTGTTTGGATAGATCATTCCCACTGGCAGCTTTTATTACTCTGCTTTCATTGCTTTTGGTATAAAAACATTTTAATCTCATTGATTTATTAGTATATTTCATATAAATGCAGTTCTGTCAACATGAGTTTTTCAGCTTATGTCTGACATGAAAAAAGTTTAAAAGCTTTTTCATAATGCTTATTCTAGTTTATTTTCATTTAAATACTGAGAAAAAAATTTGCATGTAAATGAATATGGAAATATATATGCAAATATTTAAGATATATAAAAATGTTATCTATATTATAATAATATCTCTCTATACAAATGTATGTGTGTGTTTTTGATGTTTACACTAATGATCCATATGTCTTGGTTTGAAGGTGGGAAGGGTCTTTTCACCATTGCCTTATACAGCCTGATGTGGGGGAGTTTGTAAATGATAATGCAACCAATGAAGCAAGAACTTGATCACATCAAATGGGAGCGTGTGTACGTAATATCTCAGGATGGTGGCAACAGGAAGAGACTCCTGCAGTCCAGAAATACAAAGGACAGAAGTATAGCCTGAAGTGTGTTAGAATCAGGTTTTCAGACAGTTAGTGCATTCTCCGGTAATTGAGTAATAGCTGATGGCTAGAATGAACACTGCACATTTCATCACTTACTAGTGGAGACAGTTTTCAGGATGACTGACTGCCGGAGGAGCAGGTAGAATACTGGATCATAGAGTGAAGGGGGAGCCACACTACTGTTTTCTTATTTGAAGGAGTAAGAAAAGGTGAAGCTTTCTGTGTTACAGCTTCTAGCTCTTGAGGGTAGATTTTTTAATTGTTCAGCCCTGGATCCTGTTTTCATAATTTAGAAATAAGGTGCTGTTGGAGAATTTTTAAACTGTTATGAGGAGGCCTGAAGACTTGAAAACACATAATAGAATGTCGTAATGTGTGAAACATTCCTTGGCTCTTTGCAGTCACAACATGTCAATACATTTTTGTCTACTTGACAATATGTAGGAAATGCCTTTGATTTTGCAAAATTGCATGTAATTTCTTAACATTTCTTTTGATTCTATTGATTAAAGCTTTTCTGCCTTGCCTGGAGACATTAAATAGCAAATCATCTGCTAAAACCAGACTGGCAACATTCCTGAAAATTAACGTTAAAAAAAAAAGAATTTCTAAATATACTTCAAAGAATGTTCCTATTTGTGTTTTGAGATGAAGAGGAAAACAAAATCTTTTTTTGTTATCTGGCAAAAGGTTGCAGTACCTGGTCCAATACTGATGTTGTCTTCATACCATGAAGAGAGTGACAATGACTGTGGAAAAGAAAGCACAAAGATACCCGCTGATTAGTGCAACGGTGTCATTGCAAATGCTGTCCCACGTGGCTGCGTGTTTACCACCTGTATCAGTTACACAGGAATTGATGGCTAATCAGCCCAGGGTACCCTGTGTGCTGCTGCCAGCAGTGAAACATGCTGATGGAAGTTGCTAGCTCTTTGGATGCAAGTGTAGGTTATAGAGTAATCCACATCCCCCCCAGTTTTGTTAGTACACTGAGGTGGAAATATTAACTGGCATGATCATGGAGGGGTACGACAGAAAAATAACATTGTATGATGTAGCAACTTAGCTTTGCTACGTTAATCTAATGAAAAAGCATATTCTTCCTTTTTTAAAAAATAGTGTATCTCTTTATTTAATGTTCGTGCTACAGATTTATTAAGAGTGACTTTGAATTTGCCTTTTTGATCTTGATGAGAACAGATGTTATTTTGTTCTTATTTCTCAACACCTGGAACTGGCAAAATTCCCCAAGCTCATTCAGTCATCATCCAACAAGCAGGGGTTATTCAAGCAATTTAACTCCAGGGGACAGTTCAACACAGGGTGGGGAAAAAAAAAATTACCCTTTTCATTGAATTTTGAAGAAACTCAAGAGAAATCCTACTTATTTCATCAGAATAAGTTGCTGTGTCTGTTAGATTAAAAAAAAAAAAAGGAAGGTAATTTGATTAAGTCATACTTGTCCCATTCTTCAGTACACAAAGCGAATGGAGCTTAATAATTTTCTTAAGACTCAAGTTCGAACATGATAAACCATAGGTTTTTGTTGCTTCTTAGGAAGGAAGATAAACAAAACTCCCTCTTTGTGTGGTGTTTCTTCTGACTGAACTGCACACCTGTATAAATACAGTGCTTGAGTCATTCCTACTTAACTGCAGAGAACAGTGGAAGCAGAGATGGAGATTAGCCCTCTTAAGGTAAACTGATGGGACATTCAACAACTCTGGCATGGCTTTAACACTCTTGTTACAACCCCTTTCCTGCGATGTCTGGAACCTGCAATCACCTCAATGTGAGGAACACCAGGAGTGGAAAGCCCTGGCTAAAGAAACATCTTATTAAAATTTCACATCTTTCAGTTCAGACTTCCCAAGGAGAAGTTGTATATTGTCCTTGTGAGGACAAGTGAAAGTATCTATCGTGATTATTTACCTTTAGGAAAATTGAGACCATGCTCACGCATGGTGTTTTTGCAGCATAACTTTTCCAAGCACTGTGCTCAGTATGTTTTCAAAGTATCTTGTATCTAGCAGTGTTAGAACTTGCCTTTAGCAGCTCCAAATCCAAAATATAAACTAAAATGACAATTGCAGTTTGGATTGAAATTTAAGTAGTTTAAAACACTGCAGCAATGCCGTGTGGCAGAATGTGCTTATGACCCAGTGAAGAGCATGGTGACTTCCTTTTTATTTTCACCTCTGTATTAGCCCTGCTCTTTAAATATTCATCATAATTTAAGAGTTTTCGGTTAGTGGGCTTTGCATAAAAGTGGGTAGGAAAAGGTAAGTTCAGTCATGGGGTGTCTCTTATGAACATGTAGAGTTCCCATGCTGCCTGTCTATTTGGAAAAAAAGGGAAGGAACCCTTAAATAATGGTTAACCCTTGCCAGTAGTGGCAGACTTCCACCATGGGACTGGAGACTCCTCTTGAAGAACCTCATCAAAGGGACAGTGATCTTGCCATAGTACCGACTTCTAGTAGAGTGTCTTTCTGCAACTTCGTGTTCAAGTTAATTCTACTTCTTCAACATACATACTTCCTTTCTTTAGGATTACCTTCAGATTTGAGTTTTCCTTCTTCCAAGATTGCTAAGAGCCTGTTCACTTCACAGTTCCTATGTATAGAACAACAGGCTGTATGTATAGATAGGCTCTTTTTTTGGTAGGTTCTCTGATAGTAAAAAATGTCTAAATACTCTGAAGCTTTTGTAACATAAATGTCTGCCCTCTCCTACTTCATCTGCTCTTTCTTGCCATGCGGGGTAACTGTGTGCTGCTTAACCAGACTTGCTTGTATTCTTAAAAGGGCAGGTGGACATGGGCTCGTCTGGAGCTTACTCTGTGTGCAAGTTAGTGCAGTTGCCCCTCTTCCCTTCGTACCTTTACAGAGGGTGGACTTGTGCACACATCAACAAAATAGTTGAATTTATTGTCACACGCTGGCTTATGTGTATATGGTTCTTTGCAGTTGTGCAGATTAAGCTCAGAATGTGCATTATTTGTGGTTTTAGTTAAAAATTTAAACTGCAGTTTCTTGTGTGTTTGAAGGTAAGGTTAGGCTCCTTATGTTCTTGTTATAATGCATTTTCCAGAAGTCTGGAAGGAGGTGGTTTCTCCACCATACTTCCTTTCTCCTTCCTGAAGAGTACCATTGGATCCCTCAGTCTTCAAGATGCATGTAGACTTCTTGCAACAAAGATCTGAATTTAGGTTGTTTTCTCAGTTGTTTGGTGTATGCAACTTCTTGAATGCCTTTGTTTATTTATGTATACATTTTAAATTCTTTCAATTGTCATGGTGTGATTTAGAGCTCCCCTTCACCTGATACAAAAAGTGCAATCAAATCAGTAGACAGTGTGGGTAAAACACTTCAAATTAGAAATGATGCCAAAAGTGGTGGCTGTCAGGGCAGCAGGCTTTCAATACGGTTTTTAAAAACTTGTAAATCCCATTTCAGTAGGTTCCATTAGATATGTTTGGAAAATTTCTTCCGTAAGTGACTTTGCAGCCTCGCCAGCTTAAGCTCCTTTAATGTGTGTTACCTTCCTTTTAAAAAAATAATAAATTAATCTCTTAAATTGCTTAAGGCATGCCTCAGAATTTTCCCACTTGTGCTACTGGTGTTACAGTTCAGATGAGAGAGACCCCAGGAGTTACACTATTTGCAGTACTTTTCTTCCATATCTTATGTATGTGTGTTGTGGATAGTCCGTAATATTTTAAAAAACAAGCAGAAAAGCTTAAAATTATTGTAAGGATGTTGATGCTTCCTTGGAAAGCAGTGGTGATACGGAATATTAGATTACACTGCTGTCTGTTTAACAGCACCACAGTGAACTTTCTCTTTATAGACAGATGTTTGTTTTTTCTTGAATTAAATCATTCAGGAGTAGATGTGTCACTCCAGTAGGAGAGGAGTGATTTTGCTGGCACAGGAGGTGGGCTTTTGCCTGTGAATGTGATGGCTGTCAGTAGCCTAGTTTGTGTACTGTTAGCCGAACTGTGTACTTTCTGCCTCAGCAGCAGCCTGAACTGTGACTCAGTAGTGCTTAAATCTACATGGCTGTGTTTCTCCAGAGCACAGGGGCTGACACTTGTACTAAATATTGTTCCTTTCTAGCACAAATTCAGAGCTGTGCCAGCAGTATGTTAAAATTCTGTTGTGTTAGTGGAGATGTTTCTGCCCTCGGCCAGTTTACATTCAGCGCTTACTTGCTGACTTCACATACAATCTTTTTATCTCAGATTTGAAAGTGTTGAGTGCACTATATCACCATGCTATGTAGTCATTCCTAATAAGAGAACAAGAGGTAGAAGACCAACTAATAAAGTTAGCATGTAATTGCTTAAAATCATTATTAGTAATAGTTGCATTAAATGAAGGGATCAAATGCTTACTGGGTTATCTCATAACCTTTCTATCTCTTCTGAATCTGAATTAAGAAAGCAATGTTTTGTTTATCAGTCTGCCTTTCTAGTAACTTTGGAATCTAGTAGTCAAAGTGATGGAAATCAGAGCTTAAAAATCTTGGAAATAATTATACCCTCATGAGCCTCCCACAGGTAGTAGGGGGAGACTCTTTAGGTATGCTGCTTTGGAAATTGAAAAACTCCATTTATTGACATTAATTGTCAGAGAATGTGCATAGAAAAGAGGACTTGCCCACCAGCGGTAATTTCCTAAACACTGGAAAATTTTTAGAAGAGCTCACATAACCTTTAGAAGTAAGTCCAAAAAAGCTGGCACTATCAATTCTTGTGCATAGTGATCTGAGTTATTTAATTGTGCCTTAGGTCCTTTCTAAGCTTCCTGAAAAGAATTCCTGTGCAGAACATGGCTTTTCCATTCTCTTGACTGCAACTTCCTGGTTTGTACTGCAGCACATGTGCTTTTTTTTATCAGCTAAACTGAGTTCTGATTGCAGATGGCTGAAAAACTGGGCCACAGCAAAATTAGCAGCAGTATTAATAAATGAGACAGAAAGAGTACTCCTCTATTTTCATGTATTGTTTGGACTATCTTTGGAGCTGATCATCCATTTTCCGCAGCTTCAGCTTTCCTTTGACAATGAAGGGATCATGGTCTTTCAAAGATCGTGATTAAGAAGTACAGTGGTTGTTGAAATCCAGCATCGCTGAAAGTGGGACAGTGAAACATGAAGCTGGGTTCTTGTTTTCAGGAGCCAGTGCCCAGTTTGCAACCATGTAATGTATAAATAAGTGAAATCTGGATGGGAAATTCCCATGCTGCGTGTGGATGCTTGCAGAGTCAGTGGAAAGGGATGTGCTTTTGACAGGCTTTGGGATTAATTTTTAGAAGTTTGGAAATGTCGAAACATCTGTTGTCCCTGTGACACTTGGTATGTACACAGTCTGGAGGGAGAAAGGTTTTCTGTGTAGTAGGTAAGATGTAGAAAATGAATCATTCTATGCAGAAATGCTTGTGAAGTCCTCATGAGTATTTCTGTGTGTGACTGTATATATCTGTAATTTCTATGTGTGACTATGTATATAGGTATATAAAGCCACAATTTAACAGTTGTGAAACTTCGGAAGACCTAATTTGAAGAAAAATAATCTTCAGCTACGTTGCTCGGTGCAGCATTACTGAAGTAAAGTCAGAAATTTTGCCGTCAGTATTTTGCAGTCAGGTCTCCAAGATATTTTATAAAGAGTTCATTTTGCTGTAGGATGGTGTGGATGTATCACTTTAGAGGGTCGAACAGGTACTATGACAACTAATTACTTTGTGGCTTACAAAGCCACATTGTGGTCCTAGGTGGGTAATTTAGATAAAAGTTTCAATGTCTGAATTTCTTCCACTGCCTCACTACCTGAAGATTTTTCCTGTTTGCTCAGAATGTTTGATACCCTTTTATAGTAGAGTAGTATTTTAAAGCTGGCATTTACAGGATGGCATTTTGGCATGCTTCAGAGCACTGCTTCACCACTTAAGTTAGCCAGTTGATTTTTATGTAGTCATTTGCCATTCTACAGGAACCTGAACTTTACTTCAGTAACGTTCTTTGCGCTGAGCAGAGGAAGGTTAGAGTGTCAGTAAGACTTGCTGATGGGTAGGCTGTAGTGAAAAAGTTTGATGTACCATTTCCTGACATCTGTATTTTTTATTTAATCTTAAATTAAGGTTGTCTTTATAGAATCGTAGGATTGAATCATAGAATAGTTAGGGTTGGAAGGGACCTTAAGGTCGTCTAGTGTAGTCTACACTGTCTTCACTCTGTATTAAGGTACAAATGCAGGCCCCCAGGCCAGTCTGGAGGGGAATGGTAACATCTGTCTGGATTTGCAGTTCTTAAGTTTGCAGAAAGCTATTCCAAATTTCTGTTTGGATCTCCATAGCCATTAGAGCAGGATCATTACCACTAATAGAGCGATCAGTTAGGGAAGAGATGAGTGTCTGGTGAAAGCCTGCCACTTTGAATAGCTGGGATCTGGATTAATTCTTTCAATTAATGGTCCTGCCTCCTTTTGATATTACTGCTGGTTGTTCTCCCAGCAGGTGGGGATGATTTTTCTTTCATTCTGGCACAGGTGACACATTTAGCTTGCTGAGCTGATTAATACCCCTAAACAAAAGCTTCAGTGTTTACTGTTCTAGAAAGAAGCTTGTCAAATCTAATCAGTCATTATATTTACATGGCAAATTGTGTTTGGGATAAATTGTAAGCAGCCTGTGTGTGAATGTTTTTGTAAAACAAAGCACAGAAACTTGACACTCTTCAGGCCCTCTGCAATGAACAGAATTGCTAGAAGAATGCTTGTAGCAGGAGGAGAAGCACTATTGCCTCTTTAGTAAGTGCATTTTTTTTGCTTCACTAATGAAAATTCTTCCCCTGTTTTTGTTAGGAACCTTCTTTGTCAGAGGACGTATTTATCTCCTCTTGCTTAGGGTCAAATTAGATGCTAACTGCTTTGGTAAAATGACAGTTGACCCTATGTTGGTTTTGTACATGGCACTGAGCTGGGCCATTGGGACTTGGCCTCTTCTGTAACTAAGCTGGATGAAGTCCCTTTCCTTGCTTTGCATTGCACAAGGAATGCTACCCTACACTTGTAAGTTGGTAAATACTTTGTATTGGCTTGGAAAAATTTGAGCTACCAAGTGCTTATAGAATTATGGATTGTTTTGACAGTGACTGAATTTTTTTTAAGAAAAATCTTACTCCATTTGCTGACTACAGTATGGTGGTTGTGTAAAGCATATATTTTCTGTGATTTTTGTGTCATTTAATTTAGTGCTATAGCAAAGGTTTTATATCTTGTTAGGAGAACTTCCTCAAATGAAATCTGACAAGCCACTGTAAAGGCTATTAAGGATCGTAGGAGTACTTTACCTGAGTGAGGATTCCTGTTCTTTAAGTTAAGCTGATACTTACCACAGTAAAAGCCATAGTAATTCATGCCTTAATAAGAATTGCCTAGCAACTTACTGACAGAAGGCATTTTTTTTTTTAAAAATTTCATTAAATACTTCACATGTCAATCACAAAAACCCCACCCCTAAACCAAAACAAAAAATAACACCCCCCCCCCCCAACAAAACAACAGCAAACAAAAATATCCAACAGAAATCCCAAAACCAAACCCTTAAATCTTTGACTAGAGGAACAATAAAGAAAAACCTGGTAGATAACAAGGAATATTTTGTAAATGACTGCAGGCTTTAAACACAACACTATAAGGAACTACAGTATAAAAGGTCTTGAGGTTAGCATTAATTTGATAAAGTAATGACAGATAATAGGAGTGTAAATAAAAATTCCTGTGTGTGAATACATAACCTCTCAAACACACATTTGCCAATTTTTCAGGGAATGTCAGATTTTAATGTATATTATTGATTGGTTTTTCAACCCAGAAGCTCTGTTTAATAATTAACACATTTCTCTTCAGGAATCACCAATTTCTAATGTGTGCTTAAATGTAAAAACTCTTTCCTTCCTCCCACCACTCCTGAAATCCCTGAAACAGTGACCCTTATGCATTCATCTGACTAAGATGGTGTTTACTCAGAGCTGCGGTATAACTTGCAGAAGAGCTGGGTTGCCATTTACTCTATTAATATCTTAATTCCATTAAGCTTGTGCTAATGGCCTCAGTGCCTTGAACACTTTCGTTGTAATGGAATGATTCAGAGTATTGATTCTTCAGCTGACTTTACTGTATGGCTTAAGGTACCATAAGTCAGGGGTGTCAGCTCTTTGTTCTGCAGATCTACTTCAGAAGTGCTTCTGTACAGTTCAGAATAAGGATTCCAAGTCAAAGGTGTCTACCCCCAAATTTCATGGAGTTTCCGGTTCTCAGGGAGTTTAATAAATGGGCTTTACTTAGAAGGAAATGTGGTAAATGGAAATGCTCGTTCTGTATGTCCATTTTTTTTCTACACATACTTTCCCCTAAGGACTCTCTGGAATATAAGCATCCAAGATTTGCATATTTGATTTTTCTGATCCAGCAAATGTATGCAGCATTAGACTATCCTCCCTTCATGCACAATTCCCTGCTAAAAGTTACTTATTTCAATTTATTTTCCTTGTGTTGCATCCAAAAGTTTTCCAGGCAAAATATTTTATTTTCTGAATCGTGTAGTACTTTACTCTTTAATCCCTGTGACTCCTGCAGTCCTACTGGCTTGCTGACTTGGTCAGTAAAGTAGTGGTCAGCATGGGCAAGACTAGTATAACCTGCTCCACTTAATTAATTAATAAAAATTAATTCCTCTCTGACTCTGTTGTTTTTCCAGATCAATCTATAGCTTGTTTCTTGAGTAGTTTTTGGAAAGCTCTGGCTGGAGCAGTCACTCTTGAGTTTTTGTGAGTAGAGAAAAGCCTGGGTGGTTTATTCTGTATGTTCCAGATTATTATGAGCATGTAGTATTTTCCTTCTCCTTACAAATTTTTCCTTTTTCAGTCATGTAAGAAAAAAACTAAAGCATCTGTAGAACATAGTTAAAATCTGTGATGACAATGGAATTGATGAGTTCAGCTTATCCCTGTGTGCC
This sequence comes from Loriculus beryllinus, assembly GCA_039877255.1. Classification (NCBI taxonomy): domain Eukaryota; kingdom Metazoa; phylum Chordata; class Aves; order Psittaciformes; family Psittacidae; genus Loriculus; species Loriculus beryllinus. Next base: position 1,462 of record JBCJKH010050793.1, on the reverse strand, counting down.
AGTGAACATGAAGAGGGCAGATGTTAGTCATTCACCTTGGGAAAAAATGCATTTATTCCTTTGCAAAAAAGTCCAAGGTAAATTTTGAAAAACATTTTTGTGAAATAAACATCTTGTGAGAGAATTTCAGTTCACCGTTTTTACATCTTTGTTTACTTGTGCAGCTGAAAGGAAGGAGGAAAGAGACATATCCATGCACAAATTTATTTGTACAATAAAACGGAGAAAACCACATACTAGGACCTTGTTTTCTTCCTACTACATTTGGTGAGTCAAATCAATAGTTTTTCTGTGACATGTTTTAGAATTTTGCCTGAGGTTTTCAAGTTGATCACAATTTAAGAGAAAAAAGAAACCCAACCCAACATAACAAGTCCAGGTTTGGCCATGATAAATTTGCTTTGATTTGATGAAGGCCAGGGTACATTTTAAAAGGTATACTTAGACTGGAGTTGACTTTTGAATTGAATTTCTCCTGCCCTCAACACATGATAGAATCACAGAATGGTTTGGATTGGAAAGGACCTTGAAGATGATCTAGTTCCAATTCCCCTGCCATGGGCAGAGACACCTTCCACTAGACGAGGTTGCTCCAGGCCCTGTCCACCCTGGCTTTGAGCACTGCTAGGGATGGGGCATCCACAGCTTCTCTGGGCAATCTGTGCCAGTGCTCCACTACCCTCACAGGCAAGAACTGAAGCCGCAACAGCCTTTATTCTGCAGAACGAAAAGGAGCAGACACATGTCCAAAGCAGATACTTTTTAAAAGGGTGTGTACAGGTCTAGTATGAGCTCTGCTTATCTTTCTACTCAGAGATGTCTTTCATTTCACAATGCACTTTATTGATTGGTTAGCCTTAAACCCTGAACAGTGCTCTGTTTTTCACTTCCATTTCCCTTATATGAGCATTATGGAGAGTGGGAGATGAATTTAGCTGACTGAAAGTTTGTGTCAAGACTCCCTGTAAGGGAAGAGGCTCAACTCAACCCAACATGGAAGCATTTTGATTTCTTCATAAAAGCACTTACTTCTCTCCACAAACTGTAAAGGGGACTGAAGTTTAATAACCCACATGTAGATGCCTGCTGTAAAGGGAGCTTAAACTGACTAACCCACTTGTAGATATCTTCTTTATAAGTGTTTACAGATAGATGAGATGAACCCCACTTAAAGGTTAGTCAGTCTAAATCTCTTGAAATCAATAGAGCTCATCATATGTGTGAGATTGGGCAGTTTTAGGCTAAAAAGTTCTTTACTCTCAGGATGGTGAGGCACTGGAACAGGTTGCCCAGGGAAGTGGTGAATGCTCCATCCTTCGCAGTGTTCAAAGCCAGGTTGGATGGAGTCTTGGGTCACATGGTCTAGTGTCAGGTGTCCCTGCCCATGGCAGGGTGGTTGGAACTAGATGATCTTAAAGTCCTTTCCAACCCTAACTGTTCTATGATTCTATGATTCTATGAA
>JBCJKH010050790.1:2960-25823 GCA_039877255.1 Loriculus beryllinus | reverse complement strand
GATATAAGGAAGAAATTCTTTACTGTGAGGGTGGTGAGGCACTGGAATGGGTTGCCCAAGGAAGTTGTGAGTGCTCCGTCCCTGGCTGTGTCCAAGGCCAGGTTGGACGAAGCCTTGGGAGGCATGGTTTAGTGTGGGGTGCCCCTGCTTATGGCAGGGGGGTTGGAACTAGGTGATCTTAAGGTCCTTTCAAACCCTAACGATTCTATGATTCTATGATTCTATGTGACAGTTTATTTGCCTTTTTTTTTTTTTTTTTGTTTTTACTTTTAATTCAGATGGAAATCAGACACCCTAGTCAAGGAAGCCAAATTCCTTTCTGAAATTCATAAAACAAACAGCCTCCACCAGTGACTTAATTCATCTCAAGATAAGCATTTGAGATAGGTCAGATCAAACATCTACAAGTGGTCATTACTTTCCATCTACTGAACCAGAAATCCATATGATCAGTTCAGACTTACACATACAACTTTTAGATATTTAAAGCCAAGTGAGATAACTACCCCCTACCCCTTCTTTAAGATCAGCACATCATATGGTTTATCTCTTGTTATACAAGCAGGTATACTTACAGGTGCTTCAGTGTTTCACCAGAAAATCTTTTAAAAGTATAATTTGAAGTTATTGTTTTTAAAAATTATTTATGAACATATAAAAATGCTGCTGCATTAAGAATATGCTATTCATAAATATTAATATCAATGCCTAACCTAGTTACATATTCTAGAAACATAGCAACAGCCAGAAGATACTATAACAATCCATAAATGTGATTAGCCATGTCTTAGAAACATTTTAGTTATTGACTAATCCTTTATTTTAAGAACCATCATAAAATTATTCTTTTTTCATTAAGCCTTCATTGAAACAAATATACTTGGCTAATGAAAATTAGCACCAATCATAGTGAAAACTCCTGCTGAATCACCCATGTGAGTGATTGTGGATATAGATATTTCCACCTTGGGGTCACTGGTGCAAATCCAGCTGGATCTGTGGAGATTTCAAACTACTCCAGATTAAATGTTTATTTGTTTATGAATCTTGAGTTTATTCCTACTGAACAGATGTCCAAAACCCCCTCAAACCTATTAGTACAAGAGATAACAACTGTCACTTTTATTAGTGGTCCTGTGAAGAGATAAATAAAGCAGTACATATGTTTACACTGGACTGACTACTCCTCCCTTAGGGTCATACTATCACACTACTACAGGTCAAATCAAAAGCACAGAATTTGAACAGGTCTGTAACCACTAGGAAAATAATTTTAAAATGTTATTTTATATACATCTCATTATGAGCTTTTCTTTTTTAAAAAATTCTTTTTCTAAAGCATATTACTTTTTATTTAAAAAAAAAGGATAAAAGTCTTTCCTCTTAACAGGTAGCAGAATAGTTAAACACCAGAGCAGATTGTATCAGGCTAACCTTGTCTTCGATGAAGGAGGTGGGCTAGCTGACATCAGTGACATCAAGATTGGAGCCAAGCTGGCCTGCAGTGATCATGCACTGGTGGAGTTTGTAGTCCTAAGGGATACGGGTCAGGCAAAGAGTAACATCGGGACTGGGAAGTCTAGGAAAGCAAAATTCCAGCTGTTCAAGGAATTAGTCAATAAGACCTCCCAGGAAACTGCCATTAGGGACAAGGGAGCAAAAAGAGCTAGCAGATCTTTAAGGATGCTTTCCACAGAGCACAGGTGTGTAAAAATACATGTGTAAAAAATCGGGTAAGGGTGGAAAGAGGCTGGCATGGCTGAGTCAAACTAAAGGGCAAGAAGGAAACGGACAGGCAGTGGAAGCAGGAACAGGTATCCTGGAAAGCGCATAGGGATGCTGTCCAGCTGTGTAGGGATGAGGTCATGAAGGCCAAGGAACAGCTGGAGCTGAACTTGGCAAGGGATACAAAGAATAAGAGTTTCTAAAGGTATGTCAGACAGAAAAGGAAGGTCAAAGAAAACGTACCCCCTTGGTGAGCATAACTGGCAAACTTGTAACAATGGAGAAATGAAAGCCTGTGGTACTGAACAACATTTTTGCCTCAGACTTCACTGGCAACTTCTCCTCTCACACCTCTCAAGTGGATGGACTGCAAGACCAGGACTGGAAGAGCAAAGTCCCTCCCGTTGTAAGAGGAGATCTGGTTGAAGACCACGTGAGAAACATGAGTCTATTTTACCTGATGAGATGCATCCCAGAGACCTGAGGGAACTGCCTGATGCAGTTGCCCAGCCATTCTCCATGGTATTTGAAAAGACATGGTGGTCAGGTAAAGTTCTTGGTGACTGGAAAAAGGTCAGTATCACACCCATTTTTAAAAAAAGTAGAAAAGAGGACCCTGGGATCTACCAACCTGTCAGCCTCACCTCTGTGTCCAGCAAGATCACGGAACAGATCCTCCTAGAAGCTATATTAAGGCACATGGGGGACTGGGAGTTTATTCAACACAGCCAACATGGCCTTACCAAGCATGTCTTGCTTGACCAACCTGGTGTCCTTCTACGGTGGAGTGACATCAGTAGACAGGGAAAGAGCTAGACATGTCATCTATCTGGACTTCTGTAAGGTCTTTGACATGGTTCCCCACAACATCCTTCTCTCTAAATTGGGAAAGTATTTGAAGAAAGAATTGCTTGGTAGCTGAGGACTTGGTTGAACGGTCATATCTGGAAAGTAGTGGTCAACAGCTGAATGTCCAGATGGAGGCTGCTGGCTAGTGGTGTCCCTCAGGGGTCAATACTGGGACCAGTACTTTTCAATATCTTCACCAATGACATAGACAGTGGAATCAAGTGCACTTTCAGTCCAAAATGCCAACTGTATCCTGAGCATCAAAACAAGAGTGGTCAGAAGGTCAAGAGAGATGATTGTCCCCCTCTCCTCTGCTCTGGTGGGACTCCATCTAGGATATTATATCCAGCTCTGGAGTCCTCAGCACAGGGAAGACATGGCTATGTGGCAGTGGGTACAGAGGAGGTCCACAAAAGTGATCAGAGAGATGGAACACCTCTCCTAAGAGGAAAAGCTGAAGAGAGTTGGGGTTGTTCAGCCTGGAAAAGAGAAGGCTTCAGGGAGACCTTATTGCAGCCTTTCAACACTTAAAGAGAGCTTTTAAGAAAGATGGGGACAAACATTTTAGGAGGGTGTGTAGTGATAGGACAAGGGGTTATGGTTTTAATCTAAGAGACAGTAGATTTAGGCCAGATATAAGGAAGAATTATTTTACAATGGGAGTGGTGAAACACTGGAATAGATTGTCCATGGAGGTAGTAGATGCCTCATCCCTGGAAACGTTTAAGGTCAGGATGGACAGGGTTCTGAGCAACCTGATCTAGTTGAAGGTGCCTCTGCTCATTGCAAGGGGTTGGACTAGATGATTTTCAAAGGTCTCTTGCAACCTACACTATTCTGTGATTCTATGATTTCTCAAGAGCCCTCTTAGCCTTAATTACTTCAGAAATGTAAGTACACCATGGAAAAGTACACCATTTTACACCATGGAAAAGAAATTTCATCAGTAAAAATGAGAAGTTAACATATTTGTGTTAGATCTAAATAGAAGCAGCAGAAATATCCCCTGAAATAAAGAATAGTTAAAAGGTCCATGGCAGAAGTGTGTTGACAGTTTGGCAAATGGAACATTTCCTGTGCTGTAAATGTACACAACACCGCTCTCCATAGTATCAAACTAGCAATATCTCTGAGCATTGCATCCAAAACAGGCAGAGAGAGAAAAGTGTTATGCTATCATATGTTAGCAAAATGCAGCTTGAGGGCATGTAGCGGGTGCAGATTACAAGCCACTGAAAAGGAAGGGTCCTAATAGAAATTCAGTTTATCTTGAGAAACAGGCCTCCTGCAGTTATATCAGAAGATAATAATATGTCAGCCATCTGTTGATGCACAGTAAATAACATAAAAGTACTTTGCCTGCAGGCTGAAAGCGTCACTGATAACTGGATAGTGAAAACTTTTGGTTGAGGGTCACTAGAATTGGTTTGACAATAAGGCTAAATGACAAGTAGTCAACAAAAATTGTTTATAAAGTCATGGAGAACTGAAAAAAAAAAAATCCCAACCAACCAAAAAGAAAAAAAAAATCAAAAAAGAAAAAGAACACTTTAAAGAGGGAAGAATATTTCCTTACCCATGCCAGATACAAACCCTACTGGATGCTGATGTCTTGTCTTTTCTATTATCCCTAAACATGCATAGCTTTGTAAGTGCCACTGTACCCACTGAGTCAATACTGAACTGGTATTAGAGCAGTAAAGATTATGTTTAATTATACTGGCTATAATTAAAGCACATAAAATTACAAGAGTAATTGTATTTTTATACCTCATAATTTAAAGAGGGACTTATTTTTCCCCATTCAAAATTTAGGTGCCTAGTTTGAGTGAATTGCCCTTAGTACTTGATGAATAGAGAGGTATCTCAAAGGTATGATTTATCTTGGGTCTGTTAGAATAACATGAATTGCCTTCTGTTGATCTTACTCTCTACTGACTACAGATGGAGTCTAGAGGACTCATATGGAGAAAAACCTCAAGTTTCACATAGGTCAGTTTAGGTGAGGTGATGATTACCCTTAAATTCCATTTCAAAAGAGCATTTTCACTTGATTTAGTGTCTGGATAGTTCAAATGGATGTATTTAAAGGTGAAGATTTCAGCATTCCTGGAGCTGAGTTTGAAACACTGTCTCCCACAAATTGTGCTCTGTGTGTGGCAATGCAGAGAAGGTGGATTTTGGATTCAAGACTGTAAATGACTCACTCATTGGTAAAATAATCTTTGGGAAGAAAGGGGGACACTGATGAATTTGTTCCTCAATGAGCAATGATAATTAAGTGATCTGCAGTAGCCTAGATGGGTGCTGGGAGGAGCTGGACAAAACTGTGTTAATTATCAGCAAAGGCTTGTTGTTAGCTAATATTGATGGGAAAACTTAGCCTCTCTCAGTCATTCACCTGTGAAAATAAATTCATGAAATCATGGGAGAGAAAAAAAAAAAAAGGTATTTTGAGAGAACACCTAATCATTCTATGTATCTGCTGGGAACAACTTAATAGTTATTTCCTTTTGTCTACACACAGTGTCATTACCTGGCAAATTTTCATGCATTTCAAAGGTTGAGAAAATTGAGGAAGGACAAGCAAGTTTTAGTATGCAAATAGTAGCTTGCGCAGAGATTCTTCCCACTAAAAAGCACTAGGTAATATTAATAATTAAGTAAAATATTATTACCACTATTAAGGTAGGTACTCCTTTTAGTAACAACTCATTTGAGAGCAGCAGCTAGGTTGTTATAAGGATTGAATCTGGAGTCTAATAGTGTTTAGATGCCAAGCATGGTGAGCGCATGGGACTTTTGATCCAAGCTTAAAAGGGTAGCAGAAAGAGAAAAAAGAAAACACACCAACCTACCTGAACATCTGCATTATTTTTTGCAAGATAATAGACATATCTGTTAGGCAGCAATACATGCTAGAAACAGAAACAGCCCAAATTTCTAATCTTTTATTTGCTGATGCCAGCTGCAAGGGGCAGAAAGATGGTGATGTCTCACTTCTGTGCAGCAATGCACAGATTTTTTGCATCTCTCCAATAATCTTTAACTCCCACTGACTCCTAACATGGGAGCTCCTCATACTGGTCATCTCATGCCTATGTTCTCCTTAGGCATGAGCAGAACCAACTCTAAGATTTAGTTACTTTCCAAAATAGGTTTGAATTGCGAGGATTAGTTACCCAATACCCAAACACAATTTCAGGTCTCACTGATTTCAGTAGAGATGGAAGGGAAGAATATCCCCTTTAGAAATTAGAGTTGGTGATATTTTCATGTTGTATAGTCTGTGAAGGCTTTTTTCACACCTTCCTTCCCACCCCTACACACACACACACACACACACACACACACACACACATATGCAAACATCCTGGTTTTCTACAGTAAATTTTTTAACTAAAGCCTAACTCCACACCTCTGTAGAGCTTGATTTCCCTCTATAGTGAGTATCTAAGGTAAGGTGGCCCTGCAGCTTTACCAGGCAGAGGCAAAGAACAATGAGAAAATACTTTACCATCTTCAGAGATGATAAATCTGAACAATGCAGGACACTTGACAAAGACTATTTCACCCACACTTGCAGGTTTCCAGCATGTAATATTGTCCCACATTCCTGGGCAACCTATAGAAGGAAGGATAAAACACATTAATAGTGGAAATCCATTCCTTTCTTCATACTGTAATTGCACTTTATAATTGGTCCTTTTTTCTATGCATGAAAAATATGTTTTTTTAGAATGATAAACAGTATCATTTTCTAGTAAACTTTCCCTGGAACAAAATAATTTTCATTCATAGGAATAGCATCAAACATGTAGTTGCATGGCACAATACTGGACAGACTTTATCCTTGTAGGAGATGACATTCCTTAGTCTCAGCTAAATCACTCCAGCATATACCAGAAACAAATTTTCTCTTAAGCATGAAATCTGCTATCCAGTAGTAATGGGCTAAATCTTCTTTTATTTGTGGATTGCATCTTTGATTTAAGTTCTATAAATTTCTGCTAGCTGTAATCCTTGTCAAAATTTGGGTATTGGTACATCTTGGAATTTGACTCAAGGTGTTGACTGGAAACTGAAAAAAAGGTTCTGCTTCATCCTACAGCAATTTTTCTGGGTATGTAAGGGAAGTTCATCTCTTTCCTGTTTTTTGTTTTCTTAAAAAAAAAATACTGGGGATAGAAATGTGATTCCTTAGTAAAGAACTCCTACAATATCATTCACTACTGCAGTCTTAGCTCTAGAGAATATAAACTCACAATGTCGGAAGAATGGTTTTAACCTCCAATGATTACTTGCATAAGCTAGACAGAATTAGGCCTTTAAAAACTGTTCTGAGATTTCAGATAATCTGTGACTTCCGGTAATACGCTTTGAACTACAAATATGAGTTGTAAAGATCCAACTTCCTGTTACATGCATGCTGAAAGAAGAGGTGATGAGATTGTGGATGGGATTTGTTTTCTCTTAGCATATAGGAAAAATTCAAGCCTTGTGCTACTGTAAATACAACAAAGGAGCTCAGCTCCTGCTTTATTCTGATCACTGTGTCAGAGTCATGACTGGCTGGAAAGACACAAACCCTCTTGTAATTCTGTAAACCACCATCTTACTAGCTCATAAACCTAGAAGATTTATCCAAACTTATTCAGTGTACAGAAAAACTCAGAGCAATCTCTCAAATTTCCTAATGCTTTAAAAAATTATGTAGTGAAGGAATCTCAAATGGGAATCATATTTGACTTCAGCAGGAAAAGAAAGAAAACTAAATCTAAATATTTCCACTACTTGTTTGCATTTATTGTTGAGATCGAGCACATAATCTTATCAACTTTTAAAAGACCCAAGCTCCATGATTTCCTAAAGTTTTTCTGCTAATATGCTCTCTCTTTGAATATGTGCCAAGCAAAATAAGATCTTCAGTGAAAGCAGATAATACTTCAAAGTGTCATACTTTTAGACTCTCAGAAGTACAATATAATGAGTTATGGGTGTTCAACTTCCAAAACCAGTGTGGGCTTTATCAACTTTAGGGATAGTAGCAGATTTGCATCACTGGAGAATGTATGTTCACACGACTGGAACTGGTGTATATTCTCCATCAGCTTTGATGGCAGGAAATCAAGTTCTCTCTTTTCTCACAAAAATCTAAACCAAATACTACCAAGTGTGCTGGTTAGGGCAGTTCTGAGTGATACAGTGTTTGAAGAATTGTGTCAAACAATGTTACAATGACAGTATATGATAAGCAGTTGGTGATTTTCAGTTCAAATTCAGTGACGCAGCATCAGATAATGTAATATAAATTAAAAATAATGCAAAATCCCAACCCTATTAGGTAAGAAAACCTTCAGCTTTGACAGATCCACAAAAATACAATATTACTGAAAAATGCTCATTCAATCATTACAAGAGCTGGAAAAAAAAAATCTTTAAAATTTCTCCATCCTTCTCTTTTTTTCACTCCTACCCCAGGTTGTTTCCTTTGCCAGGTGAGGATCTCATTGTACAAGTACTGTGATTCACTAGTGTCTCCAAAAGGCTCAAAGACTGGGCTTTGAAAAGTTTTGTGGTACAGTTAATGTACTAAAAATGGAAATCAAGATCACAGTGAGTGCCATTAGATTTTATTTTCTTTGATAGCTAGTGTCTGTCCACGCAGTAGGAACTATATTTACCATGTAAATATGAAGATACATAGTAACAGGTTTATAGTTCACTGCTGTATGGTGCTCTGTACGAAAATAAAGGATATATAAATATCTATGATAATGAGGAATTTGCTTACAAGAGGTGTTAGAGACCATCAAACTGGCTAATGAGATCTTCTGAGAACCACCTGCTAGCCTTGCTTGCTTAAATTTAACGAGTTTGATAGCAAAAAGGAAAACTTATTTTTTATTACTATTTCAACATCAGTCGTCTTCCAAACACTAGGATAGTAATAAATACTGCAAATCAATCCAGAGAAATGCAAGGAAATCCTCATGCAAGGAAAGTGAAGACACAGGATAAATATTTCATAGCACTGTGTTTCAAATTCAGTTATACCAGGTGGTTGTTTTTTGTGATAATACCATGCAGAGCTAAAAAACAGCCCCATTTTAAAAGCCGTTATAAGTTCATTGTGCTACAAAGCACTGATGTGCTGACATTGGAAGAGAGGAAGAAAGAAGCAGAGTCAAGTAATTTGCCTTAGTTACTGAAAGAGCTGAGTGATGGAGAGAATGGAAAGAATTCACTGTCAGTCAGAATATTGCCTGATCCTGCCTGGAAAAGCATTTTTGGAACAAATAATTTAAAACAGCAAAGAAATAGATGACAAAATATTAAATAGAATAAAGGCCAGTGTTCAGTATTCGTTACATTTGTAAACCATGATGCAGCCAGCAACTCCTGCTGGGTGAAATATGCCCACGGAAATCAATGTGACTTGAGTGTGAAACTGCACAGCAGGCTTCTCTTCTGGCAGTGACGGTATGTCTCCATTGCTGTGTAGCTTAGGAATGCCAAAGCTAGCTTGGAAAGAAGTAGCTCAGACACTGCATGCAGCAAGGTTAAAGTTTGAGTGGGCAATTTTTACTTGTTCTTCGTATGTTAGAAATTAGTAACAATAAGTTATATTTTTAAAGAATAAGATTTCATGTTGGTCAGACTAAAAAAGATAAATATGGTTGTCTTAATGGATAGCTTTAAAAACAAAGCACCTTGAAGAAAGGACAAATTCTGCCCTTCCTTCCCATATCTGCACTGCAACTTACAGACTGAAACTTGTGTTTGGTAAACATTGTAAGATTCATCTCTGCTAACATAAGTTATGTAAAGCTTGGCATCTAGTTTTGGATGAGTACTCAGGCTCTCGTAGCACAGGCAGAAGAGTGCTTCATCTTATTCAGCTAGTTACCTCTTCTTCAATGGGATGGATGAATCTTTGGGACCCACTATTCCTTGTCACTGACTTTTGAGGACAAACAAAGTGGTCATTGAACTACAGGATTAGTCAGAACTGATTTAATTTAGATGGCTGAGACTTACCCATTGTCCTGGTTTTGGCTGGGATAGAGTTAATTTCCTTCCTAATTTTTACCCTCTTCACCTAAGCAAAGTTTTTTCTGTAGTTCCTGAAGGAGACTTTCCAGATAGGCATAATCCCATTTTAAGGTGACAGTGGTGGTGAATCACCATGTGAAGTGTACTTCCATATCTCCACTGGCTACACTCAGCAGAACAAGGCCAAGAACCAGCTTAGCCTAAAGAGCTTCTTACTGAATAGCTGAAGCTTATATTCCCTATGGAAAATCTATGTGGACTTCTGGAGTAGGTATGGCCCAATTCTGCCCTCTGGGCAGAGGGTTGACCGGTGGCCCTGCAGCCTCCCTTAAGCCGCTTCCTAATCCTTAGCAAAGGAGTCCAGTTGAGGGTTGGGACACTTTGCAGCAGCCTGTGAGTGGTGCCAGCATAGCTATGTAGCTCCTAAGCAATTCAAATCACAGCTGAATCACAGTGGCTTCTTACAGCCACCATGAGCCACATGATCAATCCATATGTCTCTGGCTCAAGCTTATTGTAAAAGTGAGATAAAACTCAATGTAAGCTCCTGGTGGCCAATCTACCTTGAGCAGTTCTTGTGAAAAGAACTTTGAAAAACAGTCTTGACTTCAGTTGAAGCACAACATAGATCTTATATGATTTTTATATGAAGCTCATGACACCTAAGCCACTGAAAAAGAGCAGCTCTTTCATAACAAGGGGGAAGCTATGGAGACTTATCATTGCAGAATCTTCTGATGCATTTCTTAAAATTGTACCTAGCACTTTTCCCACCCTTCACTTCTAATTAATCCTCTTGGAACAAGACACTTCCTCTCTAACCTGATACTCCTGGCAGCTGAAAGGCCTTCTTCTTACCCGAGATGTCTGGACAAGCACCAAGAGGGAAAACAAAAAAGCAGTGATAAAGGTCTCTTCTGAAGTTGCTTACAGTCCCTTATCTTTTTCTCCTCTGTCTCAGACTACCTTGAGAGTCACAGTTTTGATAGTGGCTAGATATAAACCCAGATTTTAGATGGCCTCAAGTTCAAGGAATGGACCTCAGTTTAAATCCACTGATTACATAGCCTGTTATCTTGCACAAACACAAAGTTACTATGTCACCAGGACTATGTACAAACTGTTCTACAGATTTGTGCCGTTTTCTTATGGTGTCCCTACACCAATACCCTCATTTATATATATATTTATAAAAATCTCTAAATTTATATCCTTTTTACAGAATCCACAATATTCTCCTATGTCCTTATCCTGCTCTAGTGCAAAATGCCTCCTTCTCATCTCTGCTAACTCTTTGGCAAGAAAAGGTGAAAAAACAGACTTGTATTTTTGGATTGCGAGACCCTGCATACAAATTCACTGCTCAACTTGTTCGCTCCTCTTAATAAAGTAGGTAAGCTCTACCTTTCCCCATCTCTATGAGAATGATTATTTGAGATCTTTCTTGTGCTCAGCACACCATTTTCACAAAATATATGTGAGTTCGCATCTTTGAGACAGCGCATCTCTGTCAAAAGTTGCTGACTTTATTCAGTGGACTCAAAATTACTGGGTGAAGAGGAGGGAGTGAAAAAAGAAGTGAAATGACAACGGACAAAGAGATTTATAGATTCATATACAGACAAAAGGGAATAGACAAGAATGTGCATAAAATCTGTTTCTGTGGGAAATTAAAAAAATTATAAATGCTAGAATGCTGTTATTTTTCATATATGGAAATAAAGGCTTGAGATGAAAATCCATCCTTTAATCTTGCAGCATTCAGTTTGGTTTTCAGGTCCTCTCCTCATTTATTAGTTTAAAATATCACCTTCAAGGTCATATTGCCTTCAGTAGAGTAATATGAAAGGAAATGCAATGTTACAAGCCAGCATATTAAACTGAATTATGCAATGCACAATAACTTTAAAAGGGCATCATACATATAAAGCCTTTCAGAGAGAGGGAGAATATCAGGTGCTTTCTGTTTTTTCATAAATCTAGGTAAACACCAAAATAAGGAAGGCTGAAGCAACGTCTGGGTATGGGGCCTAGACTTTCAAAAGTAATTGACATTTCAAATTAATAGCATCTTGTAGGAGCTCCTATTACAGAAATAGTGGTTCTCTAGGTTTTTCAAGTTAGGCAGGAAACTTATAACACTGTCAGATCCAATAGTCTCCTAAAGTACAGGCCATAAAAGAGTAGAAAAGAAACACTAACTGAAATGTCAAAGCTCTGAAAGGGGAAAAAAACCCAAACAAAACATCAAGGGTAAAAAAATATTAAAGCAAGACATTCTATGCTGGAAAAGAAAGTACTTGGTCATGCACAAGAAAAAATGAAAAGTTATTCTTTCTTTAAATATCTTACATACAAAGTAGGCACTAAAGATTGGGTACAAGGGAAAGCTGAGCAGAGAAAAAGGAAAGGCTTTTGCCTTCCCAGTTCTGATCCCAATAGATATCTTAATTATTTGAAGGAAGGCTAATTATTCTTTCAGTGCATGTCATCACTAAGAATTTTTTCCTCTATGCAACTTTTCTACTTCTGCACCAAGATGCACCCTGCATTGTCTAATGTGGTATTTATTTATCTTAACAGTATAAACATTATACATGTAAGCCTGAGCTAAGTTCTACATTTCTTTTATAGTGCATAAAGAAAACCAGGCACACCTCCAGAGGGCACTTCTATAGGTTTTCTAAGATAAATTATCTTCCAGAGATGTGTATTTTCTTCCACTGATTAGAAAAGGCACCAAAAGGAAGCCTAATCTTAGTTTAAAAACAATTGTAATTAGAGTAGAGAAATTCCACACATATAGTACAAGTGATTCAGCTAGGGCTGTATGTGAAGAAAAATAAACTGTGCTCAAACTTAGGAGCATTTGACCCACCTTTCCATTACCTTTCTTTAGCAAGCTGCTGTGCATAGTATAAAGTTACACAACACTATGACTATTTAGAATCCATTGTTTATGTTATGACACATATAAACTATGATAGTATTTTCTACTGCTACCTCATTATCAGTAAAGTGAGCTGTTTTATGGGATGACATTTTCAGACATCTAAGATATATTAAGTGCAGCACAGTTTCAAACTATTAAAAATAGCAGCTTAAGTTCTGAAAGAGAACATTGGGAAAAATTATTTGAGTTATTTCATTTATACACCAAGTTAATCCTAAATTATATTAAAAACTAGAAGTGAAAGAAACAGGTTTTTCTTTGATTGTAATGGTGTGATTTATGGCGTAACACTAGAAAAAGATGAACGGAAGTTACCAGGCTTTGACTCTCAAAAGATATATATAGCATTTATAGGAATATAGGAAGGAATAAAAGTGCATATATTTTGCATTTGCCAAACATATACTGTATTATTTTAGAACTGAGAGATAATATTTTTTACCAAAGTTTAACAGAGAGGATTTCACCTGGTTCACCTTCTGACCACCTTAGGACTGAGCCACATAAATTACAAATTAAAACTCTCTCTTTATTGCTACTAGTTTGAAGGGGGAAAAACCAGATACAAATACACATACAAGTCACTGTTTGACCATGACCTGTCTCAGAAGTGAAAAGAGAATGAAGATCCTTCCACTCATGAAAAATTCAACCATTAGAACCAATCTCCTCAGGAGGGTGAAAGTTCTTCTCGGCGTCTCACATGAAACACACCTCAGAAAGAAAGGCTAATACTAAATTCTTGTTATCTTTACTGGAAAATTTTATAAATTGTAAAGATCAGCCTTTAAATGACAGGAGCTGCTACCTATAGAGAGGTGTAAACCTTTTTTTTCTTCTTTCAAGCTGTTTAATTCTTTACAACCACAGAATATTTATTCTAAGTTGATACTGATTGCTGTTCTTGCACTTGTACTTGTCCAGAAAACCTCAGTCAAGAAAATCTCCAAAATTCTTTAAATGCTGCCATGCAATTTGCGTCAGGTGAGCTTTGGAGAGTTTTAAAAGAGAACCAGTTTGGCAAAATCTTTGGAACATTTATTTGTCTAATTATGCAGAATAAGAAAAAGCCAATAATCTGGGAAATTGAGAGGTTTTGATTATTTAAACTTTCTTTAAATGTAGTAGAAAAGAATGATTATTCATCTGTGAAAAAGTCACCACTTTGCTGCTTTGAAGGCAGAGAGGCTGTGAAATTACACAGAAGAAACAGATTTTATTCCAACACTGCTGAAGAACAGAATGACACAAGCTGCCAGAACCTGAGCCAGTGCCACGCTTACCAGCTGCAAATAATCTGGTATCACTCAGGACATGAGCTATGTGGGATCATGGGGTAATGTTGCAAGCAGCTTTGCCTGGCAGCAGCTGGTACCCCTCACTTCTTTTATTGCTTGTGGCAGACAAAATGGCTGTCACCATTTTACTCCACTGCCACACCATTCTGACTGATTTCCCTCCCCTCACAGGAAAAGAAAACATCATGAACTTTTCTTTATCAACTTTATCTTGTATTAATTCTCCAAGCTAAGAGAGAAAGAAAAAGGGAGACTATTCCACCAGTGTCTAGCAGGCTTTTCATGTATCATAGAATCATGCAATCATAGAATCATATAATGGTTTGGGTTGGAAGGGACCTTTAAGACCATTTAGTTCCAATCTCCTTGCCATGGGCAGGGACACCTTCCACCAGTCCACATTGCTCAAAGACAATTAAATCTAGTGCTACATGACTCACATGACTGGGCTCAGCATCATTTCTGAGAAAAGCATAGTAAAAATACTGGCTAAATTTTGAAGAGTTAGAGACAAAGTCTGAGGTGAAGCAATGGAGTAAGAACCAGAAATATGGGTTCCTCTTCCTCTGTCAGATCCTACCTGAATGGATCCTCCTTTTCATTGACACAACCTACCCATTAAAAGTGACTGACTGAGGACAACAGGTTGTAGCACTATCACCCGTGTCTTCGTGTTTTGAATAGTTTCAGTTAACAATATTAACTAAGTGTACAATTTGTTGTGGTGATGTATATTATCTAATATATTATCTAATATAAGAACTATTATCTATATTTTTACACACAAATGTTAATGTGTCTCAAAGTAAACCCTGGATTTAAACTAAGGCTGCAGGTAAGAATCTTTCCACAGCACTGAAGTAGGGCACAAACTTTGAAACAGTCTTGGGGTATGGAGCTACTCTTCAATCTTAAAAAAATCCCAACATAGAAAAAGATTTTCAATGGAACTTATTCAGACAAAGCTTGAGATCAGCAATTGCCTAGTCAATAACATTTGTCAATAATTTTGACTTGTTTCTTAAATAGACCAGAGAAAACAGACAGATATTAAACAACTGAAAATAGCAACTGACCTCAAGTCTATATGGCTGATAATTTCAGAACTTAAATTCTGTTATACATCTATTAAGTTCCCTCAAAGGAATTTACAAATTATCATAATTTAGATTTCATGGTAGCTCTGGGGGTAAGAATATTTTCTGCCTTTTGTACAGCTGGAAAACAAAACAGAACAAAATAAATGATGACACTGAAATCTAAATACTTGCTGGAGCAACAGTTGTAACAGAACTCATAAAGAAGCTGCTCCTCCATATTCAGACCCCTGTCCTCTTTACTTTCTTTCTTTTGTGTTGTTTATAAATAGAGTTCTCTCAGTGGAAAAGGCACATTTGTAGTAGAAGATAACTTGTAACAGATCTTGGGCCAAATTTATTCCTGATGTAAATACAGTGACGCCAATGTGGATACTCTTGAGAGGCATTTATTCCTTGTTTACTCCTTCAAATCTTCTGAGAATGAGAAATGACTGAATTAAGTCACTTCTTCCAGTGTGCAAATTCCATAATCTATCCTGGAAATTGTTCTAGTGGTGAGTCAAGCAATTCCTTATTAGAGCCCATGAGACCTTATGAACTACTGAAGGAATCAAAAGAAATAGATACATTATAAAAAGCCAGTTCATACTCTTTTAAGACTCATGTTAACACATGGCATTTCATACCCCTGAACATAAAAACAGAAGCTGTATTTTGTTCAACTGTCTGGAGTAACTGAAAGAGAAATCTTTAGGTAAGGTGTGATTCAATAATAATGTCAGAGTTTAACAAAGCTTGCCTCATACTGAACTACTCTTGCTGCCCATGATGTATTCAGGGTAGAAAAAATAACACTTAAAATTAAACACAATCCAACCTCACAAGGATTTGCATAAAGCTGGAAAATTTTGGTCAGTATGAAAGAGAAGAGAGGAAATTATATTACTATCCAGCAAGTTCCCAGCCACTAGATGCCTTCATGTCAAAAGTAAAGATATATAAAGACCTATGCCTTCATCTGGGCAGTTCACAATCTAAAGTCAGTGAAAAGGCATTGTAAGGGATTTTCTTTTTTTTTTTTTTTTTTTTTCCTGAAAAGATATGTTTTTGCAGAGAGAGAAGGGGAAGAAATGGAATAGAATGTAGATTGGGAAGGAACCACCAGTGCCATCACACCCAGACCAGTGCTGTCATCAGCGAGCAGAAGCCATTTAATTTAATCCAGAAAAAGTAAATGTGTACACACTGCTCACAATTCTGCATTATGTAAGCTACAAAATACAAACAGCCTACAGTAAAGTACAAAAAACCAAACCCATAAACACTACATGAGACATAGGAAGAGGTCAGAAATATTTCCAGCATTTATATATATGACGTGTTAGGTAAAAATATCCAGAAAACCATAGGAAGTGGACAAAAGAAGGCCCAACATTACAGTGGTGTTAATGTGGCAAAACGTGAACTGCTAGAGACAAGATATTTCTCATTTGTTTGCCTTTAGCTCAAAACAGGTGTGGTGAATGTGTCTTTCTTTCTCTAAAGGCTGGAATGATACAGGAAAAAATGGGAAGTAGTCATAAGAGAGTGCTGAGGCTGCCATCATTACTTGACATTTTATGCTAGAAGACTAGCAACATACAGAAATATGCATCAAACCTCCAACACTGCTGGTTTAGTCACTGGATCCATAAAAGCCATTGCAGTAGTCATTGCAGGAAGTGATATTTTGGCAAGAATATGGGGTCTAATCATATTTGGGAAAAAAGTGTCTGCAGATGCTCATTTCCCTTTTGCTTACTCCTTTAAATGAGGAGTTAATTCCAACAAAGTCAATGAGTTTCCCCATGTATAAAGCTGCTGTAAATCAGAGACTAATTGGTTATGGGTTGCAAAAAATATGAAAATTAATTAAGTGTATTACTCCTTCTCCCTCTCTTCTTAGTAGAAAATGTTAAAGACCAAGTAGGAAGAGAAAATGCTCTGTGGTGTTACTCAAAAATATGTCTGGAGAGGCAATTACACTACAATCTGAAGTAATAAATAACTATGAAAGCTTGCATATGTCTAATCAATATTTTTTTACTGGTCATATTTCTTGGAACATGGAATAATAAGCCTAAAAGTATGTGGGGAGGTCACGGAGATGACTCCCTGCAACCAGAGAAAATAAATCATAACTAAAATATCCAGAAGGAAATTTGGGGGTTCTCATTGTCTGTGACAGTCTCATTGGCTGAACAAAGGAAGAGAAAAATATGTTGGAGGGCAAAATTCTGCCCTCTTGAGATATAAAATTCCAGAAATTTCTTCATGCTTCAGTCATTTGATAATTTTTGCCTTGCAATGAACTGTAACATCATCACTGTCATATAAAGGTGGTAAAAACATTCTTCATGATACTCTGTCATTGAACAGATGTTGTATTACTTAGCAGATATAAAATTAACCCCTGTTGTAAAATGCAGATTTAGAAGTTATTTATAGGCATAGGTATGTACACAGTATAGGTATATATTTGCATATATGCTTAAATAGATTACTTTGTCCATAGATTAACTTAGGTCATATGTAGAAAAAAAATTAGAAAGCACACAAAACCCACTCCATTTGTAATCCTAGAGAGAAAACTTGTTCACATGAACAGGAATGATCAAGTGTAGTGATCATACCATTTGAACTTTTCTTCATTAGTTCTCAATCCAGAAGAATAATAGAAAACAGATCAGTGAATCTGGTATATCCTGTATGAAGACAATTATGAAATAGTTCTACTGACTGGGGGTGCTGTATTTAACTTTGTTCTAGCTTATTCAATTACGATAACATGGTTTCTGTTTTAAGCAGTTTGCAGGTTAGCAGAGAAGGGGTACAATTATCTTAGTCGTTTGGCTGCATGACCAAAAACATGGAGCA
Source organism: Loriculus beryllinus (assembly GCA_039877255.1). Lineage (NCBI taxonomy): Eukaryota > Metazoa > Chordata > Aves > Psittaciformes > Psittacidae > Loriculus > Loriculus beryllinus. The sequence goes on along the minus strand of JBCJKH010050790.1, from coordinate 7,986 downwards.
GATTCAAGTACTTTCACATCATCTGAACAAAGACAAGGCATGCTCTTAAAACACATACAAGAGTCCTTTAGTACATTTTAATGGATTGTTTGGGTTTCCTCTTGTCACAGGATTTGAGCACACTCTTTTTACATGCTCTAATTGTTTTTTTCTTCTAAAGCATTTCATTGTGCATTGACTTTTATGTCCGGTAATTTTTTCACCCAGGTCCTGGATAGCCACTCACTTATGGATTATTCTAACTTTGCCTTTTGTTTTGGTTGTGATTTCTAGTTGCATTGTTTCATTGCACTTCCTTTATTTTCTGTATAGAAAATAAACCAATCCATTCTAGCAACTGTGTAAGCATGAAATGTATGGCTTGATTATCAAAAGTGCAACGTGCTATAGAAAGGCATCCATTCAGAAAGTCTGAAATGGCTTTTAGAGTAATCAGAAAGGAAAGGAAAAGAATCAATAAGAAGAGCACCTGCAAGTGTTCATCACAAGACCCAGCTCTGCTCTTGAAGGGTGAAAGCTGCATCATCTACTTTCAGACATGTGCCTTGCCTGGCAAAGCTAGTTGGGTAGGATTTCCACTCGGTTCACTCAAAAAAAAAAAACAACCCAAAACAACAAACAACCTCAAAACCACTCCCCCCCCCCCACTCCCTTCTCCCACTCCCCTCCATAAAAATAACCCACCACCACCCCCCAAGAAAAGCAAAACTAAACCAAACAACCCCTCAGACAAACAAACCCTGCAGAAAAGAATATACTATGTGTGAATTATGCCGAAGGAGAAAACCCAGGACTTGGAACTGAAATAGACAGTTAATAATCTCTTTAAGATTATGGACACACCTTGAGTGAGACTCAGTTGTATATTAAGAAACCTTAATTTAGGTGTTTTAATATGCAAACTGAATGTAAATCTCAGTATCTATCAACTGTACAAAGAGTCTTGGGAGACTAGCCAGCTAATCTAGCCAACAAGTTAGATGTCTAACATCCAGTGATGCAATTTTTCCCCAGGAAAGACATTTTCCTCTAAATACAGAGCCCAGTATGGTTCTTCTTACTGAAACACTATTGAAAATGCCTGTTGAATCCAGTGGGTGTTGAGGTTGGAGGCTGACAGCAGCAGAATTACAAGTGGAGAAGGGTGAGAGTTGTTCCTAGTGCTGAGAACAGAACCTCCCGCCATTGGCTGGGTGTTTGCTGCTCTTCCTGAGGTAAAAGGTGTGGTTAGTTTAAGGCTTATTGAAAACTTAAAAGTTAGTAATAAAAACTTGTTAGTAATCTTTTCAGAAAACAATCTTTTAGTAGCTATTAATATATTATTACCTGTGAGGTGAGTCTGTTTGGATATGTCTTTATGGCTTGAGGCTTAAAACTCTTAAAAGTGAAAGTGCCTTTAAACAACATGTTTACAGTATGGTGTAAGAGGCAGGTAACTACTTTGATGCATCTGTAAATCATTTATAAGATGCTATGCATTCATCAAGCTGTCAAAATCATGAGACTTCACGGCATCCAAGAGCAAAATTCAGAAATTAAGAAAAAAGAGAACATTTATTTTAAGTAGTATTAGTCTGAAGTCTGGTTGGCAAGTTTCCTAAATTCTGTTCCTTTCCACTATCTTGCAGAAATATTTTAAAACAAAACCAAACAAAAAACCCCAGCAACAACAAAAACCCAAAAGCAAGCAAACAAACAAATAAACAAAAAAAAAGAAAACCAAACCAAAGAAAACCTACCAAAAAACAAACAGAAAACAAAACCAAAATAAACAGGAAAAAAACCTAGAAAACAACAACAACAAATAAAAGCTGGTTTAGAATTGAGCTCTAACATTCATTGTTCCTATAGATATGAAATGAGGAAAAATCAGATCAGACACCAAAAGGAAACAAGGTATACTACCCTACTTCTGAAGCATCTGAAAAACCAAATTATCTTAAAATGTATATCAAACATAGGCTGGTCAAAGCAATATTTATTTTCTTTTTTCACTTGGTTTTTTTTCTTTTTTTGCCATGGAGGAGCCTACATGTCCACTTTAACCAAACATTCTGCTTTCTGACAGCTAACATGAGATTAATTTCAACTTTAGACTTCAGCATGGTATTGTTGAAGTATTCCTGCACCACAAAATTCATATTAGAGAGCCAAATTTTAAGCTGGGAAGCATAATAACCAGAACACACCAAGTTCATATTTTTTCTAACAGAGCATGCAATATTATTCTCTCTAGAATGAATGTTTCAACACATCAAGTTTTATGACCCCCAGAACAAAACATGAGAGAAGTTCTTTGCTTCATCTTTCTCACAAAAGTTTGGAAAACTGTGAAATATTTGAGAAATCCTTCTCCTTGTCCCTTTCTGTTTCTTCTATTCCATGGAAGGAATTTGTGGAAGCTATTGCACATTTTCTTCTCCTCTCTTTTGCCAGGAGCATGTTACCATGCACATTCTGAGTGAGCAGTGCTGGCTGGCATCTCATGGGCAAAGCCAAGGATCTCCCTTTCCCCACGCCCATCCTCCCTTGCCCAGAAACTAAAAAAGAAAAAAAAAGAAAAACAAACAAAAACCCAATTAATATTGGACACGCAGTTTCTGCTGCCTTGCTCTTCCAGCAATGGAAGAGGCCAAGAGGCCATGAAATTCAGCAGGTACTACAGGGACGTCTCCACTTTCTAAATCTCTTCACCATCTTGCAGAGGAGATTAAGAACTGCTCCATTCTAATTTCCAACAAAAGAAAGGGCATAGCTTAAGTGCCTAATGAAGCAGAAATACAGAGAACTTCGTGAAAAAAAATAGGACATAGTAAGGGCTTGGGGAATTGGTATTTAAGGTGTTATTATGCATGTAAGTTACTTTGCACTTGTGCTTTTGAAAGTAAGTGAAACTATTATTTCATTTTTGCCATGGTGAGCATACATACAGATATTTTTCTATTGCTTAGCAGATGGAGTAGTTAATAACTTGTTGTAGTACTGTAACTTGCTCATCTGTCTGAAGATGATTGAACTTACTGTTCTTCAATTTTATTTTGCTGAGGAAAAATCAATATGCAAAACCTGTCAATGGTCCAAATTATTACACTTACTCAATTGCATGTATTATTGAGTAGGCAGTTTCCTGTAATGAAGTTCTTGGCTTAAGTTTGCAAGGTATATTAAGAAGTAGTGCATGTAGCTCAGAATAAGCTGAAACAAGAATTGAAACTGTACACTTGAGCAATTTTAGTGATTAACCACCTATGTGAGTGTATCAGTGCTTACTAAATTCTCATATGAAAAATACATTTCACAGTAAGGAACAGGCTAAGAAGACTCTCTTGAATCTTGGTCTAACCACACTTGACTCATGACTAGAACTTTTCAAGTGATCCTGCATACAAGCAGATATCAAAAGGACTGATTCTAAATATACGAAATATACAGAATGTTCCTCCAGAAGCCCATACACTGGTGGAAAGGAAGTGATTCTTAACACTTATAAAGAAAATCTTCCTGTTATTAGTGGAAAGCCACTGGAATTTGCTCTAAACCCTTCTTTTTCCCATTTTTCTCCCACATCTGTCAGAGGTACAGTGACAGTGCTAGTGGGAAAGTTTTTCAGAGGAGGTTCATGAGTTGGTCATATCTGAATTCTGCGTAAGGAGCTTGGATCCATAGGAAGCCTGAAGAAAGGAGTAGGGTTTTTGTAGCTAAGATAACTGGGAAGAGTTCTGATGGTAGGTTAAGCATGTTGGGTTTTAAGAATAGGAGGGTAGTTAGTGCATTTATTAATATATTTGCATATCCAGCTAGGAAGAATACAGCAAACGGCCCTGCAGCATATTCCATGTTCAAGCCTGAGACTAATTCGGATTTCCCTTCTATAAATTCAAATGGAGAGAGGTTTGCTTCTAATAGCATGGAGATGTATCATATTATTGTGAGTGGTCAAAAGATGGTGTATAGAAGTTCTTGTGAAGTGGCAAGGGGTTTAAGTACAGACACCCAATCCCATTAATGAAGCAAGTAGCAGCTGGCAAATGTGCTTTCCAGAATGAGATTCAACTGACCAATTACCAACATCTACTTTTGAATAGCACTTTTTTTCTTTTTTCTTGTAAGAATAGATAGAAATAAGCAATCCTAGAGAACAATGTTTCTTATCTGAAAATAGACATTTCAAATATGCCTGATGAAGTCATTCCCTCAAAAAGCCAACTTTTGTCCATTGACTGGGAAGGAAGCTTCAGGACAACAGCTGAGATAAAATACCTTCAGGACAATAACTGAAATAAAAAATAAAGGAACAAATAGCAAGAAATCTTAAGCTCCATGAGAAAAACTCCATGCTGCCTCACTGAAAAACCTGTCCCCCCTCCCCCTCCAAAAAAAAACCACCAAAAAACAAACCCCCAAACAAATCAAAACAAATCAAAAACCCCAACCCTGATATTGTTGTCAACCTGCTATCAAACTAGAGAAGGATAATTGAGGAAGTTCAAACAATGCCACCTGCACAGTAGGCTCAGGCTCACAAAAAGTTCCATATATCCCAGAAAATAAGGTCCAACCAGCTCACTTCCTTCGCTGTGCTACTGCTAAGCCTGTTAAATCTACCTCTAATGAGAGACTGAATGAAAGATTGAATAGAAACAAGGCAGAAACAGGATACTGTATGATGCTTGATGACTATCATTGTAGTCTCATGCAAATGACCAACTGTGTGACCACAGTCTTCAGTAAAGTGTGAGTACAGCGTGGGTAAAGGGAGAGTCTCATCATGCTTCTCTGCAGCAGATGTCAGGTTGAAGCACTGCTTCCCATACACACTTCTACTGGAAAAGCTTCGTACGTTCCAGAAGTTCACAGCCCTGTCAGCTGATGAAAAACCAGTGTCACACACTGTGTTCCTGCTCTACCATCTCTATTCGTAGAATCACAAAATCATAGAGGTTTGGGTTGGAAGGGACCTTAAAGATTATGGAATTCCAACCACCCTGTTGCTGAGTTGCCAGCCCAGATAAACATAGGTCTTATG
>JBCJKH010050787.1:15737-33045 GCA_039877255.1 Loriculus beryllinus | reverse complement strand
TGAGGAATAGCTGGTATTCACAACTGGAAATTTGGGAAAGAGCATAATTATGTGGCAGGGTGGAGAATATGGTCAAGACTGGTTTTACCACAGTACTTTACATCTTCCAGCAACAGCACTGTAAAAAGCAAAAAACAAAACAGGGCTGCAATACTGAGCAAGAGAAAGATTAAATATTTTTGCCTCCAGTAGTTAAATGAACTTGCTAGGAAATAAAGCAAACAATAGCAAGTCTCTGACTCCAAGAGATGGTATCGCAATCTAGAGAGGAGAACCTGTCACTGCTTTATATCATTTGGGTAGACCTTAATCCTGCAAAGCACTTGTGTGGGGACAAGACTTCTTCCCATCTTAATCCCCAGGACTCAGCTGTGCGTTTAACATTCAGCTTGTGCTCAAGCATTTTGCAGGAGCAGGACCTTGCTAGCTGAAACATCTGCTATTGGACACTGCTGTAGGTGCTTCCTTTGCCTGCATGCAGGTACGCTCTCAGTTAAAATGAGCTTACTGCCTCAAAGCACAATTGTAGTGGAGACAGGCACAGTTGTGGGTTGTTGGCGGCTTTTTTCTGAGCAGCTGAGCTATTGAGTAGGCAACCTCGTGCATGGGATTAATCTTCATGCAGGGATAAAAACCTTGCTGCCTGTAGGTTTTTAAAACAGGATAAGTATGCTGACTCTCCTATGCAATATGTACAGTCTTGGTTTTATTCTAAGACAGAAAGAAATGTGATCAAGGTTCTCAAAGTTGTATTTCAAAGCCAAATAGTAGTATTGTTACAGATATTCATATAAGGTGTTCACAAAAAATCACGTCAATGCATTTGTATATTGCTTTAGCTACAGGCTTCTATTCATGACAAACCATTTTAAAAACATCATTGGATACCTTATGAAAGTTTAATAAGACTTTTTATTGACACAGTAGGAAATCTTTTCAGAAGATTTTCTTTAAATCAAAACTCTTTGGACTTCTTGCTGAGAAGTGCAAATGACCCCACAGTCCTAACTGATCTCCACTAGCTGTGGATGCAGTTGTAGAGAAAAATGGAAAATCCAATGATAGACAAAAATCTATTTGAACAGAAGGAAGCAAGAAAACAGTCAGTGAATGCTTAGGCATTCATAGTTTTATTTTTATTCTGTTGATTCTGGTTGCAGCTTTATACTTCAGCAGGGCCAAGACTGCATGCCAGAGCGTGAAAATGCCAGCAACCACCAGAATTACTTGCTCCTAAATAATGGCCCTATTATGGAGCCAGTTGGATTCAGGAAGGGTGCTGAACTGCCTTTTGCCTTTCAGTATCTACAGCCCTCCACAAGGCACCTTCTCTTTTGCCATGATGCCTGGGAAGGTGTTGAGCCTGAGAACAGGTCCCATAGAAGACAGCTGGCTGAGCAGGCACCAATGTGCTAACTGGGAGGAATGCCAAGGTCTGTGGTGCCTTTAGGCCCTTCACTTTTCTGAGGGTGACTCTAAGTTGAAAAAGAATGTTTCTTCCTGCTCTTGTTTCACTGGCAGTCAATTCAAATGACGCAAGTGGTGGGTTTTATGGCTTGCTCCACACTCTCCCCACTAAACACAAGTAGAAGTCTTTGTGCTGTTTGTAAGACCGGGAAAAAATTACTTTCTTCTTGTAGGTCAGCCATGGGAATCTCAGGCTGGTATATACTTTTTGTCTGATTTAATACAGGGACATGAATCATAGGAGTTAATGAGAATAGAAAGTGCTCTGTACTGGATGTGTATAGGACATTCTAAATAATCTCAGGTGTCCATGAGTTTGTTAGAAGTGCTTCCTAGGACTTGGGATTTTCTGATGCTGTTGAGCTGGAAACATTACAGGCGCGGTCTTTGTTGCAGTATTTGAATGTTTCCCCCTGCTGAACCCAGACGTGCACAGCAACAAAAAACAAAAGGAACTTTTCACGCCTCAAAATAGATCTAATTTGGGTTCAGTCAGAGTTTGGGGCAAAGGTTTGTGATCTTTCTCGTTTTAATCAAAGAAGTTGGCTTGTGCCCTTAAAACTTTCTTTGTCAGAGTAAGATCAGCAGAATTCACTTGCAGGTCCATTAAGCAAACAAAACCACATTCCCTGCTGTCACCTCAGTTCATGCTTTGGCAATTTTTAGAAGCTCTTTTTAAAAATAACTTTCTCTGAGTTCCAGGGCTGCTATTACTGCAGCCTGAGTGGTTATATGTGTTTATATAAACACAAAACACAGCATAGTGAAGTGCATGCATTCACCTTTTACCACCACAATCCCTACTCTGAAACAAAACAAAACAAAAAGAAGAGATAAAACTGCATTTTTATATCCCTGATATCCTTTAAATCAGTATTGAAACCCTTCCAGAATGTGAAAGTTATTCTGGCATCTTGCTGAAGGTTAACTTTAGTATTCTGGAAGGATTTCAATAGTAATGAAAAGGACAGTAAAGAGAGTAAAGCTATTTCAGAAGCATTCCTGAAGGATAATGCTGGCATACTAGAAAGATTTCAACAGTAGGCTAGAGGGCAGCAAAATTATTCTTGAAGTATTCCTGAAGGAGAACTTTAATAATCTAGTAGTATTTAAAATAGTTCTGCTGCGGTGGTAAAACTATATGGCAAATGTCTCTGACAGGTAATTTCATTCTTTGAAATAACAAGGCAAAGCCTCAAAAATACAAAGCCTGCTACTCGGAAACTACATCTGTAAGAAATGGAGAGGCAGAGCAGTTGCTCTGGAGACTGGAAAATGTCCCTGACAGAAGTCACAGGGGGTAGAAGGTGACACTCATCCCTGTGCAGAGGTCTTTATGCAAGACCTGTGCACAGTGTCAGTCAGAAGAGGTCTCACATAGGACTGTGGGGTAACAAAGGAGCCAACCTGTCCCCTACATGCAGGGTTATGTTCAGTTCCATGAGGAACCCAGACCTGCAGCATCCCTGGCAGGTCCCTACCTGTGCATTTCTCTTCTGAGAAAGCAGACACATAACATAGGGTCACCTCCACTGTCTCCCTTTGGGTCAGTGAACTTCAAGCTCAGGTGTCAAGTGCTTGTTTTCATTTAACCTAAGGACCTACAAATCTGGTCTGGATGGAAAGCAAGTGGGAAATCTCAGCCAGTGGATTTTCCTGAAGATCTGGATGTTACCTAATTTTGAGTCAGCTGGGAATATCACAAACTTTCTTATAATGTCTCACTTCTTGGTCCAGCTGACTCAGAGAAACACACAGACGTGCAAATTAAATACAGACATAATTTAGCTGACCAAATATGCAAACCTGCATAAAATTTGTTTGGGTTGGAGCAAATTTTGGCTAGTAGTTGTAGCTCCTTCTTATATATCGTACCCTAACTGGTATGTTGTATTAAGCTACATATTAGGGGTAACAATGATCCAGTCAATGAGGAACAATTAACTTGTGCCCCCATCTTTTCCACATTATCCCTTTTTCTTTGTTGAAAGAAACAAAGGCAAAAGGCGTTTTGTGCCCTGTCTGTGTAAGGATCAGTCTCATCCGCAAGCAAGTCATGATTTGTGACAGGGAGACTATCTTTATTTTTTGTACTTTCCTAAGATCAACTGGCACATTTGGAAAAACTATGACAAATTTCAGTCATACTTTGAAAGGATATTACATTTTGCTACCCTCAAGTCATTTATATGCTTGGACCATCATGGTTACAATAATACTGCTACTTAGCCTTTAGCATATGCTGCTGTTTACCAGAGATTACTGTCTGCTTTTGTAGAATATACTGAACTCCTTCGTTTGAAAAAGTCTTCCCAACACAAAAATGACATCATGCTGTAGCTAAATTTTCACCTTAAGCACATCTGTTTGCACATGTATACAAAACAAGAATTAAGTGAATACAACTACTTAAAATGCAATCCAATGAACTTACTGAGAGAAAAATTATGATTTTGCATATGGATATTTGGTAAAGATCTGGGAGTTTTTGCAGCCGACATTGATTTTGTGTAAGTGCCAGTAAAGGTAGAAAGTATCCCAAGGGAAACCTCAGACGTGTTCTCCACAAATGCTTCAATCTGATAGTGTAAAGTTTAGCTTTAACCAAGCTTCTGAGAATCTTCTTAGAGACCAGGGATTGTTCACAGGATCTGCATGGTGAATCATTCTAACAGATGAACGTTGTCCAAGAAAATCATAATCTGCATGAGAATTGGGGGTGGGGGCAGGAAATGGCGATATCTGCGTCATTTGTTTTAACATGCAATCATCTTCTAGAATTTGCAGTAGTAGCTATCAAAATTGAAGGTGCTGCCTTCAATTTTGTAAAATGTGTGGGTTTGCTGGTGTTCTGCAGAAATGCTCCCAGGCTCATCCTCATCTAAAAGGCAGTGCCCTGAAACTTCTGAGTTCTCACTTGTGTCTTATTTCTCTATTAGCTGTACTTAACTGTGCTGTATCATTCTTCAAAGGTGTAGTGTTTGAATCACTGCTGTTAGCTATAGCAACGTTTTTATTTTTTTCTTATAAGGGTTATTGCTGTTTCCATTGAAGTCTCTAGGTCTCTTTCAGTGGCTTTTCACACTTATGAAGTAGGTGTTCACGAGTTCCAATAAAGTCATCATTTGCATAGCCTGACAAGGAGAGATTAGATTTATCAGCATTTTCTTTAAATGGATGTCCTTCAAGGACAGCCCCCAGAAAGCAGAGGTGAATGCAGGAAAGGTAGTGGCATTAATCATCTTCACCATTTGAAATAAGGAAGAATAAATAAATAAACAGCTTAGCATCATGATCGTCTATCAGGGGTTTACTTCAGGTCACATACACATTAAATGTAATCCCAAGGATGTCAGGACCAATGTTAAAAATGTTTTTGTTAACGCAGTTTCATGAATGGCAAGGTAGAGCTTTGCATTAGGCTATGTAATCATGTTATCAATAATAATAGGATGTATATTGTGGCAGTGCAATCAGTTTGTTCTGTGTGTGAACCTTTCTGTAAGTCCAAATGTTAGGGCTTTTGTGCTTTGGTTTGGAGCACGTGATGGGGAATGCTGACACAATGATATCCATGGGTTGTCTCTCTTGTACTGTGGGCTACTCTGTGGGCAGTTCATACTGAGTGGAAGAAGAACTGGCATCAATACAAGAAAGCATATCATTAAAAAGACACACTAAGGGGTATAATAACCTTACTAAATACTAGAGAAGAAAAAATTATCTCCCACTAAGGAGGATGAGGTGGTGGGGTGTGGGGCTAAGGAGCAGGGAAAAGCTTATCATTAGCATGATTAGCCAAAAGTGCTTGAGGTGAACTAACTGGCACCTCAAGAAGAAATTAGATTATCAGGGCCAAACTATTCCACCAGTTTTAAGCCTGAGTAGCTAGGGTGCTGCTATTTTGTGGTTGTTCTGGCATATGGTTGCATATGGGATTCTGGCAAAGATCTTTCTGTACATTGAGATTTAGCAATTTCAGTACTTGGGATTTGTAGTTACTGCTTAAAGGAAAAGGAATAGAAAAATTTTTCAAAAGCCTGTTCAAGTGCATAACTTTGCACATGAGAGTAGCCTCAATTTAATACAACTGAAAATGTGGCTACACGTACATTGCCCGAGTAGAAACATACAACAATTTATAGTGACTGAAAATTATTATGTTTTAAATATTTGCAAGAGTGTCAATATCTTTCAAATAAAGCAACAGTTTGTAAAAGGCTTTTTAATCATATTAGTCAGAATCTTTATAAAGATATTCAGCTCACTGAAATTCTATAATGGGAAATCAGCATCTAATAGAAAAATGATGAAAAATACAGAAATTATCTGAAGTTCAAAATAAGAGTCCATTTCTGTCCTTAACATAGGACAAGAACTTCGAAGTGATAAAATTGTCCATGAAATAATAGCCACTTTTATCTTTATTATAATACATATTAAGAAAAATATTAACAGCTTCTCAGTGAACATTTCATGCCTTTATCAGTATGAAAGCAGCCTGAAGGCTTTCTGGTACAGTTTGTTACTAGTGTCTCTTTGTTCTTTCCAGCATCTTTTTAAATAGTCGGAATTTTAAAAAGCATTTTAGCTTATAAAAAGCTAATTTGATTTATTGGGGTTATTTTTATTTATTAACCAATTTGCTTCTGGGTTGATTTTCTTAAGTGCTAAGCTTCATATTGGAAATGCTGACACAACTTTAAGTATAGGAGCAAATGCTATTCTAATAATTCAGCTGAATAAATACCAGCCAGCATTTAGTTATTTTCCCAGGAACTGGATAAACAGCCACTTCCTTTTTAGTGTCTCTTTGTAAAGTAGAAGTTCCACAGCCTGCTAATCATCACTATGAAATTTTCTATTAAAAAACCTCCAACCTTTCTTTTGTTTATTCTGCAAGGTCTTTGTGGTTCCATATTAGTCATGTTAAAAAAAAAAAATCAAAAATAATCAAAACAAATACACTGACTTGGCAATGAACGACATTTTGACCTACTTCAAAAAGCGCTGTTTCTGAACACTGTGGCTCCTATAGATGAGAACAAGAGAATGAGCTCAGCTGAATAATTCAGATGTTGATCTATGTTTCAGATGTTCAGGACTATTCGGGTACGGATATTTTATTTTTACTATTGTTTTGGAATTTGCAGTGAGGTTGAGAATGAGTTTACATTACAGCAGCTACTCACCTCTGTGTGTAAGAAAGGCTGAATTGAGTGCTCCCCAAGATATCACCCCATTTTGACAAGGCAATCTGTTGTTTCAAGGTTATCGTGGTCTCAGAACTGATGTGGGTTTGGTTTGTAAACTGAATGGATGGACTAAATTAATGTGGCACTTGGATTAAATTGGTACAACACCATCTGGTTTCATGAACTAAAATTCTTCACAAGGGGTGATAGATAACCTGCTCCTAGTGTGATGCAGCATAACAGTCTGTCTGCAGTTTTATCCAATATATCAAACTATAAGTGGTGTGGTTACTGCGTTATGTCATGTCAAGGCTCATAGGAATGAGTTTACTCTACAAGTTCCTGGTTTTTCTGGTCTTTTAGAGTTTTTTACAAGGTGGGAGGGAGTTGCTTTACCCAAAGTTCTGCTAGTGAAAGGACAGTTTCTCATGGAAATCTTCAAGCCTGAACTTTTTAGGAGATATGATGGCTTATCCCGATATAAGCACCAGCACTCCTGTATAGATCCACAGATTACTGACAGGGTTTTTTAACTCAGTTTTGTCTGGAAATAAAGAGAACAGTCAAGAAAAAGAGGTTAACCATATAAATCTTTACTGACACAAAGCTTAAGCCTCAAACAGCATAATTTTCCCAAATTCTGTTAATGCCAGTGGAGCAGATGATCCCCCTACCGGTGCCTCTGGATTGCCCTATCAGCAACTGAGAGAAGTGAGCTCTGTGAGGAGCCAAACCTGGTGCAAAACTGTAGTGGAAAAGCAGGCACAAGGCTGGGTCCCTTGCTAATAGAAATATCCATCAGGCTCTGCTCTGTGCCACCGCTCACAAAAGTTGAATTATTCCGATCACGCAGCCCCTGTTTTGCATGCCAGGCCTTCCCTGTTTCCATTTTGCTAATAGCTACCCCACTGGGTGGATGGCATGACAGCTCCTGAGTTTATACATACTTAAAGTGTACTAATTACTGGCTTTTAAGTAGCTAAGAGTTTTTATGGCATCTTCATTAGGATAATAGTAAGTGGGTGGATACGCACGTCAATCAAGTGAAATGGTAGAAGAATGTCGCATGGTATTTCAGTTAATTTGTCCCGTTAATTTCCTTGTGATATTTGCAGCTGTTGAAGGCAGCCTCCTCTGTGGGAAAGAAACCAGCTCAGTGCTCCCCTGCTTCCTCCCCCACCCGAGCAGTTACGTGCCTTTTGTAGTACGTGTGGAGCTGTTGGAGAAATATACTCTGAATGTTGGCTTGTGGGTATAAGAAAGGGAGGTGATGGGGAAAGAGGTGGCTGATAAGGGCTGGAAAGCTGATCAGACACCTACGTTCTCATTACATTTGTAGCTGAGGCACTGATATTTTGAAATTAAAAAATCATGTTGTCTGTGAGCTCTCAAGAGAGACCTCTTAACATGTGCCAAGGAGATAAACCTCAGAGGACAACATGCTATAAAGGGGCAGTTACAGACTGGCTTTGTCAGAGGTATCTGATCTGATCCTGTTGTGGGTGCTAGCAATTTAAGCAGCTGTTTCAACTTCTTTCTGAAGAGTTTCGATCTGATAATGTGGGCTCTGAGTTGAAATAAGGGAAAATCATGCAAAGCAGTCAAGCCCTCTTTTGGTGTGCTTCCAGGACTTTTTTAAAGTGGTGTAATGACCTGTTTGGAAACTTAAAGCAATAGAGGAAAAAACTAAACAGTTGAAAATGGGGCCAAATATATACTGCCCTGTTCACCTGTATGTGTTTTTCTGCCTTCTCCTGATAACAACTCTGAAAACTAAGAAAAGTAGGGAAGCCCTTGGGAAAGCCTAGGGTGGGCTGGTGGGGCTCTGTCAGCCTCTTCCAAAAGAAGTTGTGAAAGTCCTGGAGAAAGAGAAGAAGAGGAGGAATGGTCTCTGGGAATGGACATAGACCCAAGATAAAAATAGCAAACTGAAAGAATTTATTTATTCAGCAGAGCAATGGTAACATTGGTTGAGAAGGGGGAGAATGCATTCTGTGGAGCAGCTGGTGTCACAATAAGGAGGCATGCCCAGGTGATGAAGCAAAAGTGATGAAGCATTCACTTGGCTTGCGGGTTTTGTTTGATTTGACGTCGGTATTTTATTATCACGGATATTCATGCAGGCACTTTTTTAAAACAAGTGAGAAAAGTATGAACTTGTAAACTTGCTGAAGCCAGCAGGACCATTGCTGTCTAAAAGCAGTTACAAAAAGTGCAACTTGCAGGCTGTCCCAGCCAATGCTTCAAAATGTGTGTGTTTATTGTACAGTTCAGCTGCCATAAAGGAAGCCATCAACATTTGCAACGCACTCTAAAATAAGGGAGTTTCTCAGAGTAAAGTTGCACAGAGCTTTGTTTGCCTTTCTGCTGTTTAGTTCATGAGCTCAGCAGTTTGATGCTGCACAGTACCCTTGCATCTGCCCTCCTGGGCATCTTCCAGGATGCAACCAGGAGTGTGAGCACCTTTGCTTACCTGGAGAGAGCCAGGCTGACACATGCTCAGCCCCACTGTCTATAACAACAAAGTTGCAGACACCTCAAATTGGTGGGTGAAGAGTAAGTCCCACTAGCAAAGAGAGATATTTTTTAGGATTTTTTAATGGCATGTTGTGTTACTGAGGTTTGCTGTCATGGTTATGTCAGTTGTGGGCATGATTTATGCTTCTAACAGACATGGTTATATCAGCAAGATACTTAAATAGAGCACACTGCTAATTAGTTGTGATCCTCAGCTTTCCCATGACGTGGAGATGACAGGAGGATCATTGATAATGCTGAGAAAACTATAAGAAGAGCATCTTACTATTCCTGTGAGTGTTTTATCACAATGTCAGTAATGTTATATACTCTGGTTTATGGACTATGTTTTAAAGTTATATTTCTCACAAGAATGTGTCACTTTGATTACTCTCGACAAGAAATTTTACAGTGCAACCAGATAAGCCTCTTCTGATTGAACTTAAAAATCTGCTTTTGAAAACTTTCAACAGATTGGGCTTTGTTTTTTCCCTTTTGCCTCCCTTTTTAATACTGCATACAAAGGAATGGGAGAAGGCTTCTCCCTGTAATGTTTCATTTTGGCTAATTTAACTCATAGCGTATATCATTTTCATAACTGCTTCCACTTTCAGAAGTTGACTATAGAATAATTGCAGTTTATTTTCTTTTTTTTTTTTTTTTTTGACTTTTTAAATATCACTATAGTTTTGACAAACAAAAAGATTTCCAGAAAGAGACGGAAAATAGGAAATCAAAATTGAGTGTGTATGGGGAGAAGAGACCCAGGACAGCTTTTTCCCTTTTAAGTCAGCGAAAACAAATATCCAGGAACAATTTACAGATATTAAAATAAAAAAATAATAATAGATAACCCCAGTGGAGTATAAGTAAATGTGTAATTTTAAAATCATTGAGACAGTTGGTTATTCACTTTCCAGAAGGATATGTTGTGGGCACATCATGTAATGTTCAGCCTTAGCTCCCTAGGGTATTGACGTTTCTTGAAGGTGTCAAGAGATATTTGCTGATATATTGATAAATGCAAGAAATTCCTACAAGCCATAGATAGGTGGTAGGATTCTTTTACATTTGGTCCAAGTGGCCAGTGCATCTCATCAAACTTCTTAAGCTAAAATCCTTTAATCTGAGAATCCAGAAGCAGTGACCAGCTATTTTTGAGCAGAAGGACAGCATCCAGATCTAAAAGTACACGCCAAGGAACCAAATGACCTCAATCCTGTCATTGACGGAGCAGAGACGAGAGCTCAGCTCCTCGTGCTTTGGAGACTGCAACTGCTTCCCTACACAGCGCAGCATCTGTTTAGTGGTGCAGAGAGGCGCTGCCCAGCAGGTTGCAAGACAAAGGGAAGCAACATCTTTCTGCTCTGCAAACAAGACAGGGAAATTTAGGTAGGCCAAAGGTAATTTTCCAACTCATTTTTGAGGTGAAATGCTGCCGTCCTCATTTTTTATTTAAAACCAATTTCTTTAAAGCAGAGGGGAGAAAACCCACTGTGTAAGCGTGATTCCGTTCCAGCTTTATATTGCAGTCTCCTCTGCACTCTGGTTACTGCTTTGATATTATAATGGTGTTATTTCTTGTAACATGGGGCTACTATGGGACTCATTAGTCATGAACCTTACCCTTGGAAAATGTAAAAGTCAACATCAACCATCACTAATAATGTATTTCACCTACTGTTATTGTAAGTATGTGAACACAGTCAGAATCTGCTCGGTGCCTACTCATGTTGTCCTTTGGAAATATCCTTTTGCAGAGTCCCTTCCTCTGCTAAGTGCAAGGTCCATTGAACATATTTATTTCACATTTCAAATATTTTTCTACTTATAAAATGAACCAGTTGAACCTAGGTCATTGCTTTAGGGTTTTTTTCCTTAGGAGGAAATAAAATTTGGGTGTGGACCTGAGGGGAGATACCTATTTCACACTTTATCTCATCCCATCCCTCCGTTCCTTCTTATAGATTTTAAAAATTCCATGTGTTTTGAGGTGCAGGATCTATTAAATGCAGCATATTCTTTTCAGAGATTTGTATACCTAAGAGATGAGCTGGAAAGTAGCCACAACCCTGTATCAGGACATTTTGTGATGTGTAGCTTGTCAGCTTCTTTGGAGAAAACTCAGCTCTCCCCTCATCACCAAGGTTGTCTAATTCAACTGCAGACGATGCCTTCCCTTATTCCCCACTGCCAAGATAGCCCATTAAATCCCAATTACAACATTACACTGAATGGCCAAGTAAAGCAGCAGTGAGAGACCATGTGCTTCTGTATGAGTGGCTTATTGGCTTTCAAAGAGAGGTAAGAGAAATATAAAAGAATACTGTGTTATACCTCTGAGCTTACCCAGAAAAAGAATCTGACAGGAACAAAAAAAAATCCCAACTTTATCCAACTCTGTCACCAGAAGCACTCAGAGCTTGTATTAGCACTGCCTGCAGTTTGGCCATGCTTGTAATCCCATGTGTGGTGAAGCAGCTGGCATCAATTCTCGAGAAGCAGCAAGGCAGAAGTCTAGACCTGGCCATGATTAATGTAGCCATGGGAATAGATGATGATAAAATCCAGGGATCTTGATATCCATTTGCTCATGCTCACCTTACATTTTTTTTTTAGTTAGTGCAGTAATCGCTGTGGCTGGGGTTGTCCAAATATTTTCACCATGTTGTTGGTGTAATTAAGTAACACAAAATACATCAGCCAGTGACTTTCCATGCCAAATTCAATTAATATGAAAATCATCTATAGCACCTATGTGCTGCATAACAGCAAGAGCAAAATATATCATTCAAACACATATCCTTTTGTTACTAGTCCTTTAACTTTGGTTTTCCATGTATAGATACATACTTTTAAATCTTCTAGATTGAAATAGTTGTGGATAGATTGATTGTGAACTGATTTATGATCCGTATTGCATCAGAGAAGTAATTTTATGCATATAACTTCTTTTACAATTACCTCCACAATGATTTCAAAGGATTTCGCTGCTTGTGGGAGGCCATCAATACTGGCACTTGCATATTCATCCGTTTCAATCTGAGATTTTTTAAAGACGTGAGGGAATAGAACAGAGCCACTGGAAATTAATTTTATCATCAAGTTTTCTTTTTCATATTTTTAGGAATAACCGTGCTTCAGTGAAAGCTTTTTTAAAGTGATAGTATTCCTAAATTCACAAATGCTGAAAGCTGAAGGTTGCCACAGAAATGTAGCAGTTCTTTTCAGTATCCTTTGTCATTCAGTTGAATGTGTATCTTGCGTCTCGTCTTTCGTAGATATTTCTTTTCTATGGAATACATGCTATTCCCAAGTGAATTAAACTTCTCAGAAATGAGTTTGGTTTTTTTACTAGAAGATCAGCTTTCCCAATTTCTTCGATTATTTAATAGAACTGTGCTTTTAAATTTGCTAGTTTAAAGCTTTCACTCGTAAAGCAATGGAGTATCTGTGGGTCAGTTTCCACCATCTTTATTTCTCTCCTTTGCACTCAAAAGGCAATTCTGTTCCCATCTGACAACAAGCAAGCAGAGAAATAAATCTGCTCTAATTCCTGGGTTAGGTGATAACACCCAGTGCCTGCTGCTAGATTGGTTAGATTAGTATCACTGTGGTGCAAGAAACAAGCATATGTCCAGCAAGTTGTAGAAAACAAATGTCTTGGGAGCATCACACAAGAGATGTCTATGCCACACTGCCATGTGCGCTGTTGAGCTCCCCAAAGAGTCTGGTACATCACCATGTAGAGTTACTTGCTCAGGGCTCATTAGCAGAGTGATTGCATGAACGTTCATGGTGTTCATGGTGCTAGTAATTCCTGCCTTTAAGAGAAGTGTGCTAACTTCACCGCTACCCAAGCATCACACACATTTGATACACTGCTCCCAGTTCTGCAGTTGCTTTGACTAGTGGCAAATTAGATGTCTTCACTGCAGTACATTGTACAATGGCATCTTAGCTGTGGGGAGTGATAGTAAGAGTGCAACAGGTGCAGTATTTCACCCAGTCACATGTGATAGAAGCTTGTTAAGGCAAACCACCAAGTTTTTTGAGTTCTGATGGGTCCTACTAACTTCTTCCATAAGTACTTTTAATTCCCACTCAAACACAGCAAATACTGTCCAGACATTAATTATCTCACATTTGTTTTAATGTGAGAAGAACACTGTCTTTGAAAAGCCCTTAACGTTAATCGCTAGAACTGAAGAAAGATTTTTTCAAATACTGACTGCACATCACCACAGTTTTGCAGTCTCAAACTATATGTAAACACTATAAAAAGCTGAAAAAAGTATACTTCCAAAATTCCTTTTTAATTTGTAATAAATCCATTTTGGAATTTACTAAGGCCAGTGCCAGATGGCCCAGAGCATGTTCTCATTCATATTTCAAAACAGAAAAACCTTTCTCAGAATCTGCAAGCTATGTCTTTTTCATGGGGATGATTTCTGTTGAGCAAGGAAAACTCAGGTTAATTAGGCCAAATAAGCTGATGTAGTCAGAGGCAGAGACGCAGAGGTTGCAAGTTTGAAATCCATCAAGATGCCGTGTCAACCTCTTAACTTGTTTGTTATTTGGTAGGGGGGTTGGCCACATAATTGTATAGAAATATATTGCTTTTGTTACAATAAATGTGCCAATGTGGGTTGTCTTCATTCAGTAGAGCTACAGCTACAGACAAGAAAAACTGCACCTCATGAAGACTACAAGGAAATTATGCTATGGTGATGGGGATATTGAAAAGTTCCATCTCAGTAGCTGTAAATTACCCTTGACTGTATGAAAATGAACACTGTAAGTGGTTTTGGGGGAACTAGAAGGGAGGTCCAAAACAGAGGAGTCAGTGATATCTCTTCCCACTTACCCACTTACTCTCCTACCTATAATTCTGTGATTTGAATTCTGAGAGTCATGGAGAGCTGGACACCAAGCTGGGAAGAAGTACTGTAGGAGGTGAAATGGAGCAACATGTAACAAGGAGTGGGACCTTAGGCTGAGACTGACCATCTGAGAGAAAAAAGTGGTGAACACTATTATCTGGCACTCATGGGCACATCTAAAGTTTGGTTTTAGCGATGCTCCCCATAGGTGCAGTGGAGGTCTACCTGATGCCAACCAAATCCCTGTGGCTGGGCAGGGTGGGTGTCATGATCAGCCCATGTGTGACCCCATGAACGGGTCTGTAGGGGCATCTCTGATGAGCTGAGAATTAGTATCAGTCTGCTGGTCATCTCTTTCAAGGCAATTAGGTAGGTTAAGGATACGTTTCCGAAATGTTTTTCCAGTACTGGATATGTAAAGTGTTCTCTCCTTTCCCTATGGATCAACCCTTTTTTGCTTCATTCAGACAGGAAGACCTCTTATGAAGACTGCAAAATACACAGTCCCCCAAACTGATTATGGCACCTGGCCTTTGCCCCTATGTGATTTGTGCCCTATGTGATTTGTGCCTGCAGTTTGTAAGGAACAGAAAAGTCTCTAAGAAGGAGTGAACACATTGTGCTTTGTTCCTTGCCTGTGAGCTGCAGAGCCAGTGCCCACTACTAATATTAGTATCTTGGAAAAAAGAATGCTGTAGCCTGTTCTGTCTGGTTTAAAGATATTTAACTGCTAATGGAGAGCAAGTATTCACCTGAAGAACAGGCAGATTCCAGTATCTGCAGAGAAAGAGGAAGACTTAAACCTAACCTCTTCAGGTTATTGAGGTCCAGATG
Organism: Loriculus beryllinus; assembly: GCA_039877255.1. Lineage (NCBI taxonomy): Eukaryota > Metazoa > Chordata > Aves > Psittaciformes > Psittacidae > Loriculus > Loriculus beryllinus. The sequence continues at coordinate 18,149 of JBCJKH010050787.1, read as the reverse complement.
CTTAGAACTTAAGTCACTTCTGCTCACTTCCTGCACCTTGAGGAGTCTCCAGCTCTAGGGCTGTCTTCCTTGAACCCTGGATATTTTATAACCTCTGAACAGACAGTTGGAAAGATTTAGAATTGCCTTAAATCTGCCCAGCAATTCATCTTTACTAGCAGTCAGCACCAGATATTTTTAAGGAAGAAGCAAGATTTTCAGCAAGCTCTCCAGAGCACCATTATACTGCAAATAGGAATTTTCCACTCATTTTTGTAACTATGGGGAGACAGACAGATACTTACATGATTCACAGCTATCTTCAGGGGCCAAGTTCAGATATAGATTTTGATGGAAGCTGAAGGAGATAGTTGCTTTGTCCAGGTTGTTTCTGCCATTGTGGAGCACAGTGCTATGGTGTTTTGGTGCCCACCAGCAGTCTGTCTGTGCCAGTGTGCATACAGGCACCCATCCCAGGCCTTTTCATAGGCATTTGTCAAGAGGGTTTGGCTGTAGTCAGAGCAAGGATGGATGTCTGCTTCCCAAAGCTCGTTGGGTCCTCTCTGCCACTCCCAGTCAGCACAGGAGCTTGCTGGCTCCATCAACAAATTCCATCACTGACAACGTGTGTCAAACGAAGATCTTCCACACTTCTGATTGAGTTATCAGTCTGTCTTCAGAGAGCGTGATCTGGATTTACCCTTACACACTGTGCAGGTATCTGGACCAGAGAAAATGAAAATTAATCAGAGAAGGATCCTAGACAGTTTCAAAGAATAAACACCATCTATGAAGGCTTATGACAGGGCTGAGTAGTTCTTGGAAAAAAAACATCTTCCACCATGGTGCTCTTAAACTACATTAAGTGCAGTAGTTCCCTTTGTCTGCCTTCATGCATATCCAAAATGGAGTAGTGGTTCTTTAAAATAAGTCCAAAATTATGCCTTCCATTTTAACAGCCAAATGATTGCTCCTTGCTCCTGTCTACGGGAAGCAGGAGGGTGCTGAGTTGAAGACTTTGGGATGGCACTCAGGAAAGACTCTGGCCACAGACTGCTTTCATAACTTTGGATAAGTCAGCAATTTCTTTGTTCCTCTGTTTGGATACATGTGGACATGCCTCATGTTTCTGTACATTTGGATCTTCTTTTCCATGATGCTCAGCCTTCACCATTTGTAAGGGAAGTGCCTGTGTGCTGTGGAGCACAGTGGACTCCCAGGCTCCGGGGAATATCACTGTACCTAGTTAATGCTCCTGTTCACAAAGCAGAGTATCTTACAAAGTATTAATAACTTCTCTGTTTTGCCTAGTCTTTTAGCAACCAGTGGCTTAGCTTCATTAGAAAGCACCTAACACAATCTGGTTCATGCTTAGAGCATCTTGATGTGTCTGTGTGGAACACACTTTTGGGTCCTAACAAATATACCTTTACCTTCCTTTGTTTAGTATTCCAGAGGGAATGTAGCCAGGACACTGGAAATTCTAGGTTTTATATTCAGCCTGACCACAGGCTTGCCAAGTGAGGAGGTGGCTTCATCATGCTGCACTGCTTTCCTGTATTTCTCCACTTGTGTTTGATTAGGTGGTTGCTCCTTGGGGCAGCAACAGATGCTAGAGCCCCATGCACATTCAGTTCTCACACCTGGCTGGGTGGCCTGGGGCTGCATTTGCTGCTGCTGCTAAAAATAATAGACGTATCAAATTAAGGATACTCCTCCACTCCAGGCTCACTGCTAGACCTTACTCCCATAGTCAGTAGTACACAAGGGGACACTCACGGACAGCGTGGTTCACACACATGTGTGCCCACACACTCATATGCGTGTACTCTCTCTGTCTCTCTCCATATTTAATGTCTGCTCAGTGCTGATGGAGTCTCTTTTGAAGAAGTGCTCATACTGTGCTCTTGTAATGGGGCAGAAAGGCTAGAATGCGAGAGGGACTGATCTCTGTTTATTTTTCTTTGGCAATTTTGTGGTGAGTGCTGTGGTTGGCATGCAGACTAAGAACTTACAGGGAGGGAGAAGTTTAAATATAATTACAAGTCACTGCTTTTTGCAGCCAGCTCTGTAGCTTATATAAGAGATGGAGAGAGCATTTTTCCCATGGTGTTAGGGGGCACAGAGGACACCCCACTTGCTGAAGATTTGTACTGATCTGAGAGGCAGAGAGTTCTGTTTGGGAACTGGAAATAGCCTTTGGGAAACAGGAAGAAAGCAGAAAATTCTACTAACTGCAGAACTCCTCATGCATTAACAAAGCTAACAGGAAATTATTGTCATCTGCATGAGAGGGATGTTAGGAGAAGGCCACTCAAACTTCATAATCCAAAGTGCATCTATTTTCAGTAGGCCTGAGGTAGATAACTTTTAATTCTGGGAGCAGTGAAACTAATGGGGAAATCTTTTCCCTATTCCTAGTAAAATCTTTCC
>JBCJKH010050787.1:0-10262 GCA_039877255.1 Loriculus beryllinus | reverse complement strand
TATGGTTCCTTTTAGTAACTATTATTTGAATATGTCCTCTGCAGGGAGGTAGGCTTCATGTTTTGTTGTTTTGGGGTAGTCATAGGAGACTGTCTGTTCCAGGAATATTTGAAATACTTGGTCCTCACTTGAGAAAATGATGTCCTTCTTTTTTCTCTGTAACTGGTTAATGAGTGTGAGATCTGGGTTTTACACTGTGAATTAGCTTTGCTAAGAACCTGTCAGCTTGTTTGGTGTAGGGATCTGAAAGACATCATCTTGTGGGAAGCTGCGTTTCGTGTTCCAGGTGAGCTCACCTGTAAGGCACCTGCCATCCAGAATGGCAGCTGGAGACTCTGTGGGTGAGATGGGCACCTGTAGACTGTCTGAGCTGGCATGCTGTCCTGGGTTCAGCCGGACACTGGAACAGGCAGTGACTCAAAATCAGACCCAGCCCAGCCAAAAGACAGTGCTAGCTTTGCTTTTCTGTCACAGCTGCACCTCTATCTCCAATTTAAAGCTTCTGGGGAAAACAAACCCAAATTCCTGGGTGAAGAATGGTTCAGATCACGTTTAATATTCAAGGTCAAGTTCCTACCATTTATTATTTATTGAGCTCTGTGAGCTTGCTCAGCAGCGCACAATACATAAAGACACAGACTCTATCATAATGGATTTGCAGTCTAAATTTCACAGTGTAAGATAGATATTGGTACATATTATACCTGGTGGTTAGGTCACAGTCCGGTCTCAGAACAACGCAGAGATTTTTTTAAAAGCTTCTTCCATTAGTAGTCCATTAGAGTCGCATAAACTTTTTAGATTTGAACAATTAATCCCCCTAAAAATATTCAAACGGATACATTGAATATTTTAAATACATTTAGTACATGTGAAAATGCTGATCTGACATAACTATGTATCTGTGTCCTCCTAGCCACAGAATGGTAACAGCAGAGTCTGAAGAAGTGGTTTCTCATTCTCTGTAGTAGCGCAATCAGTTTAAAACCATTGCCACACACCATTCAGAGTGCTGGCTTCAGTATGATTTCAGAGTCAGAGTTAAGAGATTAGGACAAGAGGCTCATGCCACAGGGCACATAGGTTTTGCAGGGCTCTATTCTGTGCTTGCCTCACAGGCATGTGTTTCCAGAAGAAATCTGTGATGTCACAGGCTAATCACTGCTTTCATGTGGGGACCTCAAAGGTAACATCCTCTCAGCCTCTAAATCTGACTACCTCCATGGAAAGCAATGGAAATACAGCAATGTGGTGCAGTGAAGGATGCTGTGCTTGTAGCTTTTGATAGGATGAGGAAGCAAAGAGAAGCTCATTTTCAGCAAAGCAGCTGCCATCAGCTAGTCCAGGAGGCTACAAACAGGAAAAGGTCCTGGAGAACATTGTCTTATGGCAGCTCTTACAAGAGAAACCTGCCATAAGACTTTGTTTAAGAGTAAAATGAAGAAACCCAGGTGGACATGGAAAAGAAACAATCATCTGCAAAAAGAGAAAACAGAGAGAGAATGCTTTTGAAATCACAGTATAAGTGGTTATGTTACCAGGTGTGGTTTATCTGTATGGGAAGTGGTCAGAATAGCCCTTGTCATCATGCAAGGGTCTCTTCCTAATGCTATGTAGTGCACGTGCAGCCTCAGGGAGCTCCATCCATGTATCCTTTCACAGGGTAACAGACATGAATGCTTTGTTGTATAGTTATTTCTCTGGGTAAACAAACTATTATTCGATTTTTGGTTCTGAGAACAAACTTTGGATTACTACTTTTGCCATCAGAGTTTGTTAGAGCTGTGTGCAAGGGAAGCAAGAGATCTGTGCAAGTCTGCATCTGAGGGATTGGTATGTCCTAGTGAAGCTGTGGTCTATTCTACCTTTTTCACCCCCTACAGTGCCCTGAAGATTGCCCACAGAAGCTGTTTCTACTAAGACAGAACCCAAACCACAGTAGGGAAACTTGGCTTTTCCTAATTTGCACTTTGCACTTTTTGAACAGCAGATTACTTCTCAATTTCTCCCTGATCCTTCTGCTTGCAGAATTCCCTATGTGCTGATTCAAGAAACCAGTGCAATTAGGGACATTGCTGGTAAGCTCGTGGAATAGACGTGTGGAGGCTGGGGACAGAATAAATGCTGAAGTTGTCACTTCTACGCTACAAGGAGCTTGGACATAATTTCTCAGCACTATTTTTTTCCAGTGGGTTAGCCTCCTAACGACTTCATAGTAGAACATTGAGTACATACCCTTCATATTTACTTTGACTCGAGGTACAGATTTGGTAGAACCTGTGTTTTCCTTTTCAATCGGAACCATGTTCTGTTCTTCACACTATTCAACTGCATTTTTTGTTCCTGGCAAAGTAATAGAGGTTTCAGTGGCGCTTGAGCTTATGGTTAAAAACAAATCTCTCAGAGCCTTGCATAAATATGAGTGACATTTAGGGAATCCTACAAGTGTCTCTTGAGATACTACCAGAACATCACATGGAAATTTGGAACTCCTCTACTAAACCTGGGAGAGAGCTGATTACTTTAACACAGCAACAGACACAGGCAGATATTTCTTAACACATAAGATAAATAAGAGAAAACGCTAAAATCCAGTTGTGTGTTCAGTGGTATTTCTTTCCAGAGCTGTGTGCCAGCAGCTCACCTTCTCAGTTATATATACCACATGAGAGAATGACTTTTTCTTCTCTAGGATTTTCTGTGTGTTTGAAGGGCTCTCTGTGTAGACAGCAACTCCATGGGGATGTTTCCAACCTCGCTAACAGTGGGAGCAACCATAACTGCTAGGGAACATCTTAGCAGCAGTACTGTTCCCTTGACAACAAAACACTATGGTGAGCATTTACCACAATTAAGCTGGTTCAGTTGAAGAAACTTGAAACATTTAAGGAAGAGACAAGAAAGCAGAACGTAATTTTGCCTTGTACTCCTCCTCTGCTGCCTGGAAATGTTTTGTCGATTTTTCCGAGGATATATCCATCACCAGCCGGTGGATCTGCTGAATACTTTGTGGGCTTAAAAAAAAAAAAGACCTCATGATTCCCATAGGCACTCCAACCTTTTCTTGTTCTAATTTCAAAGGCCCTTTTGAGTGGGAAACAAAAGGTTAATTTTCTCCAGCTTGCCCAGGCTGACTTAATGTAACAGAAGGCAGCAAATTGTATTGATTTAGTGACATGCAACTGTCCAGAAAGAGCTATTTATACATTATTCAGGACAAACACTGTCATAATGGACAAACAGCAGCAGCATCTGGGATGTTAATGTCTACAAATAAGATTATTCTTTGAAAGGATTAGGACGAAGCATTTTGTGTAATTAGATTTCTCAGTTTCAGGAATGAATTGCCTTTTAGCAGTAAAAGCTGTCACTGGGGGAGCCATTAGCTCCTTATAACTGAATTAAATGCATAATTAGTGACATGATCGCATTAGGATTTGTTTCATTTTTAACTAATCCGGGGTGCGGGGGGGTGGTCTTTCCAGGTCGCCACAGCCCACCTCAGCGGGGACCGGCCTCAGCTGGCGTGCTGGAGCCGGTAAAAGTCAGGCGCGTGTGAACGGGAGCCGGGGCCTCGCCACGGTGCTCGTGGGCTATTCATCACTGGGTGGTGGGTGACAGTGACTGATGGGCTCGGCCCAGGCCTGGCACTTTACCAGTGCAAGAATCATACGAGCCAGGGAGCAGAATGACAGCTGGAGCGCCGTGTCAAGTGGTGTAGAGACCAGAGCTATTAATAATCTGTGCCACATGATCTGTGCCGCCAGAAAACAATGATTTAGACATTGGTTAGAATAAAGATTTCACATTTACTATGGGGGGGACTAGCTTAGCACCAGAAGAATAAATCGCTATTCAATCAGCATGTATGAAAATAAGGCAATGAATACATTAAGGGTTAGCAAAAAGGAGGGGAGTGCCTAAGCCCCAGTCCAGGATGAATACTGTTAATCAGTATTTCCTCAGGCTTCAGTGAAGCTTGCGAGTGATGGCATTACGTGGTACTGGAAGAGCCACTCCTAAGTTCTCTGACTGATTGCAAGTAGAAACAGCAAGGAAATCACATAGGTCCCAAAATTTAGCATCCTCCTGATCCCTATAGGCCCTCACACATGCTGCAGCTGTGTCCAGTCATACTCTTCTGATTTCAAAAAACACAGCGGAAACCTTTTGCCAGGGAAGCCTTTCCTGCATCCATTCTGGAGAAACTGGCTGAGGGAACTTGGGCTATTCAGCCTGGGGAAAAAGTGGTTGGGGGGGGAGACCTTATTGCTCTCTAGAACTACCTGAGAGGAGGTTGTACTGAGATGGATGCTGGTCTCTTCTCTCAATAACAAGTAATAGGACAAAAGGGAATGACATCAAGCTACACCAAAGATTTAGATTAGATATTAGCAAAAAATTCTTCATGGAAAGGGTTGTGAAGCACTGGAACAGGCTGCCCAGGGAAGTGGCTGAGTCACCATCCCAGGAGTTTTTTAAAAGAAGTATACATGTGGTTAGATCTGGGTTGACAGTTGGACTTGATGATCTTAAAGGTCTTTTCCAACCTAAATGATTCCATGATTGTAGACTTTCCTGGTACAACTGCATTTTTTTTCAGCCTCTACTATGTCAAAGGGAAAAAATGTGGACCAGCACATTCTAGCCCCAACAACCATGTGGACCTGAGAGGGCCTGTGATTCACTCTGCAGAAATGGTGCACAGGGCAAATTTGTTCTTAGCCTTTCCACAGCATGTAGCATAAGGGTCAGCCATGAAAGTGTGGAGGCTTGGCAGGTTTGCAGCCACCAGATGTTTGTTTCTGTAGCTCTGCTTCAGTGGCTTTTGTACTAGTTCAAACTGTGGTATAAATCAGTCTCTGAATGGCATTTCTGGTGGTCTTGTCCTCAGTTTTGGCTCTCTGTCACTTAAATACCAGTAGCAAGGCTGTCTTACCCATTGTACACGTTAACTGTGCTCTTTGATGTTTACATGCTTTTCCAAATACTAGGTTTTGCCAGGATAATTCAGATATTCCCCGTTACTAGATGGTCATCTTATAGCGTAGATTGACAGGGTGGGGATCGGAGTCTAACTCCTGGAGAAGTTCTGGTGCAGGTACCATCTGAAATATTGGTGCTCCCTTCAGAGAGATGTGTTTTCACAATCTAACTTTACTTGTTTGTGGAGTCATTCTGATTCAGTGCAGCTAATCATCATCTGAATGCCTATGTCACATTGTGAGTTGTGTTATCACTAGTGTCTGATAAGGTCCTACTGAGGGCCAGGTTTATCTATCCCAGGTGCTGAAAAAGATGGTCCCTGCTGCAAGGAACACATCTTATTCCTAGACATACCTAATCGTTTGTCAGGGAGTGTCATTGTAGGGGTGTAATGTACATATAAAAATGGTGGGTTGTAGCCAAGACTCAGTTTCTCAATATGGAAATGGGAAGTCAGAGTAAGCCTCAGAGCGCAAAGTGTGGAGAAGCAGCAGAGGAGCACTTGGGAAGGCCATCAGGTGAAGGGACATCTCAGATGCTCCTGCTCCCCACTTTCGGCTGTCACCAAGGGCCTTTCAGTGTCCCAGGTACTTTGGCTTTTCGTTCTTATTCCTTTTTCTTTTTAATTTTCTTGCAACTGTTTTCACCAGCCCTGAATCAACGCTTAAGTGAGTGATAACTCATCTTTTGTGGGGTAATTTTTTGCTGTTTGTGTTTTGTACAATTATAAATTGTATAATCTCAGCTCTCACAGCCAGAGCTTAATATATTTGACTTTATTGCTTTTCCGTTTATGGAAATAAATTACTGCTCACATTCTGACATTTAAATTAAAGGATCTGCACTAAATCTTGTGTGCCACAATAAGAAATTAAGAGAGCATTCCTTGCTAAACAAGCAGATCTGGAAGTTCCATTCTGTCAAGCATTCTGTCCATTTAAACCAGTTTACAAAGAGAACAACAGCAGTCAGCAGACATTGCTACCCAAGGCAGACTGGGCCTTAGACATCTAGGGAGATGGCTTTCACAACCCAGAGGAGGTCAGCTGGGGAGGTTTGTTGTGTCCTCGAATATGCATGTGCCTCCAATCCCTGGAGGGCTTTATTTCCCACCTGCTTGTGAACAGGTTCATGATCAAGAATACTCCCAAAAATCGTATGCAGAATGACATGACAGGGGGTCCCTGCTTGGCTCTGCACCTGTGAGCCTTGCACAAGCAGGGACCAAAGTAGCACAAAGCTGGTTTAGAAATGGCAAGCTTTTCAAAAACCACAAATTGGGAAATGCAGAAGGGGCCTTTTGGTTTCTCAGCTCTTCCTATGCACTGGGGTGGTGATTTCAAGCTTCTTAGTGCTGCATGAAGGACTGAAATGTTCTTCGATGGAAAACCTGAGGCACTTGTGCAGTCCAGCCTCTGCTGGAGTATTTCATTAACTATTTTATGAAACTCACAGTAAAATGTTGAGGGCTGGCAGGGCTGCAGCTCCAGTGATATTAAATGGCACTTTTGTTTCTTTCTTTTTTTACTCCCGTTGTCCATTTTAACCTTCTGTATGCTTTAATTTGCACTAGCTAGGGCCTTCTTTACCTGAACAACAACAGCAATTTCAGCTAGTTTGTTCCCAAAAGCGAGCCTCACTGACTACAGGCCAATTCCAGCTGTTGTAGAGAATTATAGGAAAGAGTAGTGCCATCATGAAAGCTCTCAGGACCAACTTTTTCTCTGGACCCACCTACCCTAAAGCACCTTTTCTGTGTTAGATGCTTGAATACTGTGTGAAGTTTCAACCCAAGAAAATTATACATTTCTAGGGGAAAGATGAGTGAAAAATACATTTTATGCAGTTACTAGAAAATCAGATTTCATTGTGGTATCTGTCCTTCCTGGGCTGAGGCCAAGATTAAATGCAAAATAAACTAAGAGCATAGCAACCTGGATACAATTGCCCTTCAGTTAGTTCAGTAGCTGAAATCAACAGGGAACTGTACTTCGAATGTATATAGGACTAAAAGTAGACAATTTTAATAGCTGGAAAAAGCAAGCAGAAATATCTCAAAAAATTGAAAATAAGTTTTCTTCGTCTGAATCTCCCAGTGCCCATTTCCCATGTATGAAATGAGTGCACAAAAAGTATTGCTTTTCATGAGGACTTCACAGAAATGAATTCAGTAACGCTTGTGAAGGGCTGAGGTAGTGATGATGGTTAAAAGTTGTTTCAGAATTCATATACGCAGCTTTAAAACCAAAATTTCCTCTCTCAGGAATGACAGACTTTGCAGCCTCTACTTTTGTCTGCATTATGTAATAAATTGTACTGCTACTTGATACAAAACAAGTAGTGCAATGTCCTTAGAGTTTGATGCCAAGCAACAGCTGTAATTTCAGAATCCCAGGGGAAAGCAGACCTTTGGGTTACACAAGACAACACAATTAAACATGCTCTGAAGTGTTCCCAGACACAGAGGCCATTGGTGAGGAACGGCTTTCAGCTTTGCTCGTAAATCCTCTTAGCTTCCTGGGCAGGGTGAAGCGTGTACATTGCTTTTTGTGAGCGATCCCAGGTGCGGATGTGCACTCTCTGGAACTGTACCTGGGCATCTTTCAGAAGGTGTAGGTTGGCATGAACCAAAACAGTGTCAGGGAAAGTTGTAGCTGTTTGCTGGGGCAGGCAACTGCATTCACATGCCCAGAACTGTGTCCTCTCACTGCTTAATGCGCTCATCTTGATATAACCTTGATGTCTAATTGCCCCAAGTCTTGGTGGTCTGTCCAGGCAGCCATCCTTTAGCTTTGTGTCTTTGGTTGACTTGGTTAGTAGAATGTTATTGTCTGAAAAGTCCTTTTGTGTGCTTACGTGGCTTCTATTGATGCAAATTAGTGGCATAGTTAGGGCAAAATGTAAAACAGCCTTTAAAAGCATTAAAAGTTATACCTGGACCTGAGATACAGTGTCAGGTAATGAGCACCACCAAATGGCTTTGATAATACTCTCACAAGCATATGAGTAGGTTATGTTTACACATTTCAAGTAACGGCATGTAGCTACAGGTACTCAGCTGACCTCCTTGGGTTTACCCCACAGCGAATTCTAACCTTTTGAAATAGTTTGATCTCCTCTTCCTTTCTCAGGGGGAAAGAAATATGCAATATGCTTTAATAGTGAATACTTGTCGCTGGAACAAAAGTGCGCCCTGAATGACACCTTTTCCTCCCCAGTAGACCTTGCTATACTGCTTGCCTCTCCTGCCCCATCCACTCCAGCTGCTGGAGCACGTCCTTGGTCAACTGCAGCCCATAGGACTGCCTTGGCCGCTGGAGGGCATCAGAAAGAAACGCAACATCAAAGCTAACAGTGACTCCAGGCTGCCTGTGTCTGTGCAGGGCAGAAGGCAGGAGGGCCTGCGGGGGGGGGTCTGCGGGAGGGCTCAGACCCTGCTGCCCTATAGCTGCCCAAGAGAGAAACAAGGCATTGTTTCACATCCCTCTAACTGCATTATCATCTCACGGAGAATTACATATTCTAAATCAAATTCTCAACATAAATGGAATTTAGGGGGGTAATTGTCTTGTTTCCAAACCGAAAATACAGGAAAAAGTGATGAAAATTTGTGTTTACTTTCAAATGTCAATGTACTTAACAGTAATGATGTTTAAAATCTGAATTATAACAGACTCAAAAAGGCAGTGTGTTTCCTCTCCAACCATATCCTTTTGAATATTTAGAAAAAGATTTTCTTATGAGTTTCTCCTTCAACCATGCCTGTAAGTGGAAGGAAATTTCTATGCCTGTGAAACCTAGGCAAGGGGCATGCTGACCTTACAGTGTTCTCCCCTCCATGAATGCAGGTGATTCCCCAAGTGCTGACTGGCTGGGGCAGACCCAGACCACTTCCCTCCCATTGCAATGGCTAACAATCAACAGCCAGAGCACAGCCCTTGCATCTGGCATCTCTGTGGTCAGTGGCCAGCCCACCTTCCCAAGCAGCAGTGGCTGTAGCCAGCCCAGCATTAAGGGCTTGCAGTGCGCCAAGGGCCTCTACAACAGTGCAAAGCAAATGCACTGCGAGTGGCATTAGGGATCAGTGGTGATAATCCCTCATCCCTGTGAAAAGGAGAGGATGGAGGGAGGGGCTGGGGACTTGTGACTTTCTTATGCCCATGTACAATAATTTTTCTTTCCAAGACTGAAGCAGATACTTTTTTTTATGAGGAATAAAAAGTCCATTTTTAGTAATTGATGCTGTGTTGAAAAGAATAGAAAGTTGGAGCATGATACAACTTTTCTTCAGAGCAAGTGATCTAGATCTAATCCCCTCTGTTTCATCTGAAAACCCCCACTTACGTACCCAAACATAAGAGTAAATTAGGTGGTGCCTATGAATACTAATGCCGCATAAACCCTACTTTAAGCCTCTAAAAATGAATAGTACCAAGATAACCAAACGGGAAGAGGCGAATTCAGAAAGCATTAACATTGTCCTCAGGTGCTTTGAAAAAAAATATTTAATTTTGTACCAAAAATATTAAAATAAGAGGCTTTGTAAGCTGGAAAGTAACTAGAAAAACCTTTGTGTCTGTTGCTGGTTCAAGACCAAAGTTTTTTATGACAGAAAGTAGGTATCAAAAATGCAATTGCATGTGCAACTGTTTGACCCAATCCAACCAGAGAAAGATTTGGGTTTTTTTTAAAGAAAAGTAGAAAGGGTGAGAGTAAACTTTCAATATAGTGAGTTCAGATTTTGTGGGGTTTTTTGCAGATCTCGTGTGGGTGGGCTCAGTAGTCGCACAGCAATCCAGTATATATGGGAAAGAAGATTTCACCTCCCTCTTTTCAAAACAGATCTGGAGGTAGAGGAGAGACTGGGAGAGGAGCCTAAGGCAGAAAGGCACTGATTTAGTCATGGAAACATTGTGCTGCCTCCAACCCCTGAAAGTAATGATCCCTGTTTATCCTCTGGTGGGCTTCTTAAATAGAAATAAGATGATGGTTTTGTTCCCAATGTGTATCATGACTTCAGAGAGGTTTCAGAGCAAATAAGGAGGTAAAACAGCATAGGAAATTCTGCTGACCCATGCTCCTGAGAGGAAGAATAGCTAGAAGTAGTCTTAGAATATACACTAAGAATATATGAGCATATAGAGTTCATACGCTTATCAAGAATGACTGTCAGTGTATTTTAAGTAGATAAAGGATATAGAAGGCAGAGGGGAGTGGGAGCAGAGAAGTCATGCTCCTTTCTGAAACCACTTAGCAAGTCAATAGCACAGGTAGGA
>JBCJKH010050785.1:3614-18156 GCA_039877255.1 Loriculus beryllinus | reverse complement strand
ACCGGCTGCCATGGGTAGGGACAGCTTACACTAGACCACGTTGCCCAAGGCAGCCCAGGATACGGTTGGCTTTCTGGGCTGTGAGCACACACTGCCGGCTCATGTTAAGTTTCTCATCAACCAACACCCCCAATCTGTAGTCACAATTCAGTGCCTGCTAATGGGATTCTCACAAAGCTGGTTTTCCCCTCTTGTTCTTTAAAAGACACATTTTAAAAAATAAAAATAACTTTCCCATAATTTAATCTGCTATTTTAGGCAACAGTAGCTAAACTGATTATTATTCCAATGCTACCTCTTTTACTTCCCATGATGACCTTTCTCTAATCTGTTTTGCTTACACAGACTGAGAAACAGGAACTCCTTAGTACTCCTACATGTTCCCATCCAGCCTTTGCAGAATGATGTTCTTGTATGCACTGAAAAAATCTCAACATAAAATGTAAAAACTCCCTTGAGCTTGGAGTTACAAGTAATATTGACATTTTTATTTACATTTTACAAATGTTTGTGCAACTGTATTTCATAAGGAAACTAAGCACATTTAAAATGAAAGTACTATCACTGTGTAATAGCTAAAAAGGGAGTTATAAGCTTTAGTCTAAAACCAGTTTTACTCACTGTAGGACACTGGTCAAAATCTTACACTAGAGGCATCCTGTCTGAAGACCCTATCAAATATTTAAGAAAAGCAAGCATATTTTATTAAGCACCAAAACTGGCTCAAGAATCATAAATTAAAATGGAATGAACTATTACTTATTCTAACTGTGTATTTTGTATTGTAAAATGTACTTTCACCTTGCACATGAAACTCATCAGGTGGGATAGCACTTTTTATCACAAAACTGCTAAGAAAATGTGTTAATTTTCTCTTGAATGGTAGAACTGTTAGCAAGGAAATCCAGCCAGTTGTACAATATATAGCTGTAATCCCAAGCTTATCAAAATTAATAGAAATACTTTTATTGATGTCAGTAGATTCTGGTTTAAGATCCAATAAATTCAAGCTAATTTTCTGTTTGCTGCCACTTTAACTGTATGGTCTTACTATACAAGATTCTGATTTTCTTATATTTACATAGCCTTTCACACACCTATGTATCATGGCACAGAGTGTTGGAACTAGATGATCTTAAGGTCCTTTCCAGTGCTAACTATTCTATGATTCTATGACCCTCTGTCAATATATAGACCTATATTCTATGATGATGGAAATAAAGACCTCAGTGCTGCAAATATGACTACATGACTCTGTAAATTACTGGTGTGTATGGGATTATTCATGCCATTAAAATTATATATACGTATCAGCCTGCGTAATTGGAACCCAGTACTCTATGAGTTAAAGGAAGGACATATGCTCTATTGTTTTAGAATATGTTATCTACACTATAAAAACTATAAAGTTCTAGATGATTATTAGATATGTACTTTTGACAATTAATTTTAAGATATTAAAATCTTTATTCCACTTCCACCCTTGCATTGTCTGAAAGAAACCCATAAACTTCCAAATAAATCTTGGGAAACTTTTAAAATACAACCAGAGATCTTTTTCAGAAGGAACAAAAATATTAAGCTTTACTCAAGTTCAAGCAAATATTTCTTCTTGCAAGTGGAACATCAAAAGAGCTTGTGCATATAACACATCAAGTTGTAGAGCTGGCAAGCATCCACTGCCATGTCCAGATATGAAACAACATAAAAGCACTATCATTTTTCAACATTTTACAGTTGCCATTACAGGCATTTTGCTGTAAATCATCTGCAGCAAATAACAAGCATTATACTGGCTGGAGTAAGAGAATAAAATGCTTATCTGATCATTTGGTAGATCATCTGACACTTTTTTGAGAACAGCAGGCTATCACCTGGGGTAAAGCACTTCAGTCCACATGAAGGCACTACTACCAACAGAGTTCTGCACAACATGTGTTTCTGGTATGGAACACATGCTGCAAGAAAATAAAAAGAGCCTGAGTATATCTGTCAGCTTGGAGCCTTTGAACCTTTCTGGATGAACACTGCATTAAGCATCAAATCTCTCTGGTGAAATCACAATTAGTGGTTGGAGTCACTGTGCCTATAGGACCAAGATTTCACCTTATGTCTTCCCAGAGTAAGTATCAATCAACCATTCAATCTGGGCTTGTTCAAACCAAAACTTTATAGCTTGTGTTCTCTAAAATATATTCAAAATAGGCAGTAGTGTGTATTATTGTGCTGCTTTTCCACATAAGAAAACATTCTGCTCCCTACTACAGCATCTCAATAGACTGATAAAATACATTTGCATCATAATTTAACTTGGAAAAGTTTGTACTGAGCTTACCTTTTAAAAGAAGGACTGTAAATGATAAATCTTTAGAAAGATGAGAACAGTAAGTCTTCAAATTTCAGGTTACTCTTATATTAGAATCAAATTATGCACTCATGTTTTACTTATTTTTATCAGTAAGGACAAAACACAGTGAATTTTACCATGGTATAAAACACCATAATAAGCAAGTTCATTTAAATTGCTCCCCAGAGTCAATGCTTTGGCACCAGCAAACAACTAAATTAAATTTACACCTCCAAGATTAATTTTTTATGTAATAATTCATGGCCATACAAATCTTGCTCTGCAAATAGATATTTTAGTATCTATCTATCTATCTATCTATCTATCTATCTATCTATCTATCATCTATCTACTTATCTACTTACCTACCTACCTATTACATCTGTAGGGGTTACCAGGTAATTTCATATCTTGCACCTGATGTGCCGTGAGGTGGAAACTCTAGAGAGGCATGGACTCCCTTCTGAAAATCAGGGTATCAAAGAAGTTTAATACAGATGAGAGCAAAGTTGCCAGAAATAATCCATCGTTGCTGACTGGGAGAAGAGCAGGATCTCTAAACCTGACAGAAACAAGGTTTTGGATTCTGCACAAAAATTTCCTCCAGATTTTTTTTACCCTGAACAAGGTAACTAGATACTTGCTTTATCAGTTTCGTTGTTTTCTTCTGGGTGAAAAATCCACCCTGACTGCAATAAAGCACTTTGCACATCAGTGCAGGAGGAGACTATTTTAAAATAGAATTAGTATCGTATATCATCAACTTCCACAGAAAGCAATAAAGGTATTTCCTTAATGTATTATTTCAGGAATTTACACTAGAAACACAGGAAAGACTGATCTCAGTATTTTCATCTATCAAAACTCTCACAGCTGTGATCAGAATGACCAAATATATGTGCTTCACACAAAGACACCATTTTCAGTTACTCACGGCTATGCTTCCCTCAGGGAGCTTTGTTGGTTGTACTTTATACGGCATGCTCTTAACTTTGAAGGACACATTGGAAGACAGAGTATAGAGATCATTCTTTCTCTGAAATTCAATAAAAGAAAAGGAAATTATTAAAACCCGTGTTTATATTTAAAAGTACTACAAGAAACAAGAAGAGAAAAAATACAGAGCATTGATTTCCTAAGACAAAGATGGCTTTTTTTTTTTTTTTGTAAAGGGTGCAGTTATCCTGGGATATCTATATGTGTCCATGAGACAAATACATCATACAGCATAAAGCTGAACTACAAAGATTTCTTGTTCATATTTGGAAGCGTTAGATATGCAGAAAGACACATACAGTTGTTTCTCATAGTTCTGTCTGAAATAAGAGACTGGTGAGCTTGAAGCAGGGGGGAGGTTTATGGGGTGTCTATGTTTTAAAACCTTGCCTCTGCTCACCAAACCCAAAACAAATGCAGGTATCTTCAGAAGATTTCTGGCCAGTGTTGAGAACAGGCTGGTAGAGCTCTTGAAGGCATCAAAGGAATGGCTGTGCCTTCCCATCAAAGAACAACAATAGGAACAAACATCTTTGCACTTCACTTAGAGTGTGATTGATTTCTTTTTGCAGTAGAGCTCAAAACCCCCAGAAGAACTCTCTTTGCTTTTTTACTACATTATGCAACTGCAATAGGAATGTATAGAAGTCATTGTTTAACTTATATAGATGTATAAATACTTATATAGCCCTCATTAAGTACTGCAACAAACCCAAAGATGTGCAGGCATAAAAAAAATAAAAGAAGTATTGCTCTGCCAGTTCTCTTTGTTTTATTTATGCTTGCCTGTATTTATAAACTATTAGTCAATTAGACATCACCCTCCTGGTTCAGAATGAATTAAAAGTGCTACATTATATAGCTCATGCTGTGACTTCTAATTAGTGCTTTCACCTCATTTGGAAGCCAGGTTGGCACTGACACACTCCACACTTGTGTCTCATCGTGCTCTTCTAACCTTGGCAATAATCTCCCTCTCTGTGCGAAGTGCCTTGAAATGAAAGTTAAGTGCTAGCACGTCAACTGGAAAAAAAGCTGCCTAAATCTGTAACAATGTGGGATAAGTGCCGACATGTGAAAGTGCATGTTCCCTAGAAGAATCTTAATAGTTGCAACGTTTACTACAAGGATACAAATATTTTCCACACACACATTTTGAATCCTGTTGAGCTCTTTGCATCACTGGAGTTAGCTTTGAAGGATAAGCACATCAGGTATCAAGTAAATCTTTTAGTTCACTTTCAATTTGACATCTTTCAATTTCAACCAAATGTTATCTTGTCACAGACAAATGATCCTGCACTCCAGCTACATCCTTTTTTTCCTTGTTTATATCCCAAAGATGGATGGCTGAGTGGGTACCATGCTCTTCTGGAAGGCAACAATCCCGCTTCTAATTTCACCTCTGCAACTGATTTTTTGGGTGACACTACATGCAGCTCATCTCATACATGCCATCCTATGTAAAGCTGGGATAGTGATACAGATCTCTGAAAGTGCTTTGATACACTCTAAAAAGTGTTAGGTAGTCAAGTATTAATATGTCTACTGGAATACAGAGGCCTAGGAGTTATGCCTATCATATTGTTTTACATTATACTCCTTGAATTAAACAATTTTTGTCTCTTGTATGAGACTATTTTCAAAGCCCTTAATAATTTTTGCCAACTGTCCCAACTCTTGCTGAAAAATGATGTTCAGAATTCGACACACTATCTGGTTACTGCTTTATTGTTTTGTAGATCAACAACAGAAATAAGAAGACCTCATGGTAATTTAGGCTACTGTTTCTTTTCTTCACTGATGGAGAAAGGTTTGTGATGTGAAAATGATCTGAAATAAGCATAACCTAAACCTGGGAGCCAACGTGGACACAGCTAGATTACCATAGCCCAGCTAAAAGTTTTCAGAGAACTGATGAGGTTGGGAGGCACCTCTGGACATTGTCTTACTCCAGCCACATGCTCAGAACAGGGTCAACCACAGCAGTATGCTAAGGGCCATGTCCATTTGGGTTTTGAATATCTCCAAGAAAGAGACTCCACAAACTCTAGGAGCAACCTATTCCAATGTTTGACTACCACCACAGTAAAAAATTTCTTTTAATGTTTAAATGGAATTTCCTATATTTTAATTTGTGCTTCTTCCCTCTTGTTACTGGATATCGTTGAGAAGGCCTGGCTCAGTCCTATTTACTCCTTTCTGTATCAGATGTTTATACACACTGCTAAGATCATGCCCGAGCCTTTTCTCCTCCAGACTGAACAATCCCATATGTCTCAGCCTTTCCTGGTGTTTCAGGTGCTCCAAGGCCTTAATCATTGTTGTGGCCCTTGGCTGGACTTGATCCAGTATGTCCATATCTCACTTGTCCCAGGGAGCCCAGTACTGCACACAGCACTCTAGATCTGTTTCACCATTGCTGAGTAGAGAGAAAGAGTCACCTCCCTCAACCAGCTGGCAATGGTGTTCCCATAGCAGCCCAAGAGGCTGTCAACTTCCTTTGCTGCAAGGGCAGACACACTGTGCTGATGTTCAACTTGGTGTCCACCAGGACCCCAAGATCCTTTGCTAGAACACTGCCTTCCAGCTAGTTGGCCTCCAGCCTGTGCGAATGTACTGTGTCATTCCTCCTGTGGTACAGGACTTTGCATTTCCCTTCGTCACACTTCTTGAAATTCCTGCCAACCCACTTCTCCAGCCTCTTCTGAAGGGCAGTGCAACCGTCTGGTGTACCAATGACTCCTTCCACCGTTCTGTCATCTGCAAACTTGCTGAAAGTGTATCCTGTCCCATTATCAAAGTAATTAATGATATTAAACAGTATGGGCCCTGGTATTGACTCCTGGGATATCCTACTACTGATAGACTTCCAGCCAACTTTATGATGCTGATCACAACACTTCAAGCCTGGCAGTTCAGTTTTGAATCCACAGCTCTGACCATCTATCTTCATTCGTTTTGACAGTGTCAAAAACATTGCTAAAGTCCAGATACAAAACAATGACTGCTCTCCACTTGTCCTCCAAGATGAACCTCAATTATCACAGAAGGCTATCAGGTTGTCATGATTTCCCATTCATAAGTCCATCCTGTCAACTCCCCATCGCCTCCTTGTCCTTCAAATGTTTGCAAATGACTTCCAGTTTTTCTTCTCCGTCACTTTATCAGGGATTGAAGTGAGGTTGATTGGCCTGTAGTTCTCTTGATCCTTCTTCCTGAAGACAGGTGTGACATTTGCTTTCTTCCAGTCCTCAGGAACTTCTCCCAGTCACCATGACTTCAAAGATGATTGAGAGTGACCTCGCACTGACAGCTCCCTCAGCACTTGTAGGTGTATCCCATCAGGTCCTTTGGACTTTCTAATGTCCAATTTGTTTTAATGCTCCCCTAACCTGATATTCCTCCACCAAAGGTAAATGTTGATTGCTGCAGGTTTTGCCTCTGCTCACAGAGGCCTCATATTACTATATGGAGATTTTACCAGCAAAGACCAAAGTGAAGGAGGCATTGAGTAACCCAGCCTTTTCTGTGTCCCATTCAGCAGAAGAGCCATATTTTTCTTGAAGGCATATTTTCAGCTGAAGGCTGCTGTCCTGTGGTCCAAGGTTATAGTTCTGGTGCTGGCCTTGTCCATTCTGTCTTCCTTTTAAAAAACTAGTTTTCTCTTTAAATATGTGTTTACTGGTGACATGAAGCCAGCACATTTAGTGCCTTCTGGAACTGATTTGGCTATGCCATAATTTTGTCCTTTTAAAATACTGAGAGCAGCCGAATGTTTATTATCGGAATATTTAACCTCTTCTTGGGGCTTACATTAGGAATGAGCAATATGAAGAAAACTACTTTAAATAACTACATAGGGGTGGTCAAACCAGCTCCTTAACATAGGCAACATCTCATGAAAGCCAACCACCTTTTCTATCAGTCAAGATTGTTTGAAATGAAAAATAAGAGCAATTTAATATTGCACTTGGCAAATACATATTTTTTATACATTTCCATGGTGCTGAACATCTATGAGATAGTCTTAAAAAGTAATTTTTCCTCATCACAGTAATTATTTTCCATTTTCAGACTCAAGCTATTCTTTTGTCTTTTACTCTACAGTGATAGCCTTCTCACACGAAGCCCCAGCATGCTTCTGTAGTTGTGGAATGATCTGCATTCAGAAAAAAAACCTGAAAAAGCCTTGTGTTTTCAATTCTAAGCAATTCATATTAAGCAGAATTTTCCATATTATTTATATGCTTTATAAAAGTAATCTGTTATGGAGAGAGCAGGATATATTATATTATTAAAGAAGTAGACATTTGACGTAACAGCCTGATTGGCTAGGGTACAGTAAAGGCATTAACTCTCCTGAAACATCATATAAAGGAAACACAGCACTCATGGAAAAATAAATTCTTTCACTTACTATACATGGCTGATTTAATTTTCAGCTTATATCAGCAGTAAGAACATCAGAGAAAGGTACTTCCTGTGGATTAATGCTTGGCTGGGGTTATTAACCTTGGGTTGTGCCCACAGCTATCAACTCATCTTGACTCTTCATTAGGCTCCTGGAAATGCTGCACATCTCCACTGCTTTACAGGAATGGAGACTATAAAAGACTCGAGTATTTTCCTTGCATTCACAGAATTATGTGCTCGCGGCAAAGGGCTTTAAAACAATGACTGTGGTCAGCAGCAGTTGCAAACAGGATTTTTACTTGTACCAACACCTCGGAGATACATGCAGCTGTCTCTCCCACAGCCTTGTTTGTAGTTCTCAAGTCATTTGCAAGAAATAACATTTCTTTACTGTATCATTTTTTAAATAGTGCATGCTTAAATATTCAGTATTTACTGGAAGCAGCAGAACCTGTGGTTTGCAATTCAAGCTGAGGACTTCGTTATGGCTCGGAGGAAGGCGAAGGAGGAATTTGGTATTTATGATTGTCAGTGCCTAATGACCAACAGCAGGGAGCCCAGCCTTAGCTACACTGGTCTTTTGAGGTTCCTTGTGTTAGAACAGCAGAGCCTGCTCTTGAGCACATTGCTGAGACAGTAGCTTGCCAGTATCCTGGTAAGTAGGCAAAACACGGCTATTCCCTGTGTTGTGTGGGTGGTAGATCCCTGCTGGTGTGTTTATTAAGACTTCTCTCTCTCTACACACTTTTGTTTTACAAATAGATTTTTGAACTGAAGCCTTTGTTTTCTTTAACAGTTGTTAGACACAAATGCATCCAGAAATGACGGAAAGTGTTCCAAATAAATATTCGGTATAATGTTTCCCTAAGTACAATTGAGA
Source organism: Loriculus beryllinus (assembly GCA_039877255.1). Taxonomy (NCBI): domain Eukaryota; kingdom Metazoa; phylum Chordata; class Aves; order Psittaciformes; family Psittacidae; genus Loriculus; species Loriculus beryllinus. The sequence continues at coordinate 9,517 of JBCJKH010050785.1, read as the reverse complement.
CAAACAGAAATAATGCAGGAAGTGCTGGAAAATCCTGGATAATTTGAAGGAGAGTTTTCCAGCCTCCAGCTGGTAGTTTCTACATGAAGCTCGCGCAAAAACCTGAAGTTTGCCCAAAGCATCGTTAAAGGATATGGAAGCATTCTAGTCAGAGACCAGACTAAAATGCAGGGACAAATCTGGCCCACAGGTAGATTGAGGGTAGGAGGAACAAAACTTTTAGCAGCTTAAAGGAGTCTGATAGTTCATTGTTTTTCTGCAGGTTTGAATAGTTTAACTACTGGAGAGACTCCCCAGAATGACTTTGTTCTATTTCCTCTGTGGAACGTTTTCAGCTTCTCTGAAATACTTTCATTCTGGTTAAGTGTAGCCCAGTGAAGTCACCCTAACTGAAGGGCATGTACTTTATCACAAGCTGCACACTTTGGTGGAATTTTCCCCCCAGAACGTACGGCTGTTGCATTTGGAGTTCAGTATTGTTACAGCAGTATTGGCCCTGCTTGATTAAAATTTGTTTCCTTTTGTGTCTGCTAGAGTCTGGCACATTTTAGACAAGAGGGAAAGCAATATGGTGTGACCTTTTAAATATCTGCTTTGGGAATTCATTAGCTTGCTTTCTTTGACCCATACCTCCAAAAACCTGAACTACTGCCAATATAGAGTAGCTTGCATAAATGCCGAGAGTAGAGGTCATACAACTGTTAGTTCTTGTATTAATTTGCTAGAAAAATGCATGTATGACTCTGTGCATGGTCAAAAAGTACTTCTGCTACCTGTAACAAGAGGGTATGTCCACCCATATGTATCTGTGACCAAACATAGCTCCTCTGAAAATCAAGACATCTTCATCTCTATCATTAACCTCTTAAACTTCACATATTATATCTTTTACATTAATTTGATCAGACTTTTAAATTATAATAGAGGCAGATATTTTGTTGTGATTTCAGAAGACTTTAATTTACAGATTTTAAGTTATCGATTTAAGGTGCTATTTCTTCACATACCTAATGTTACCTGTACTTTAGCTCATCTAGCAAGTGTCTCTCTCGTGTTCTGCTCTTGTTGACATTTTGACATTATTTTAAATAACAATGTATGAAAATAAAACTAGTCCACACCCTAAACCCTCCATCTAGTTCAGCCCAGGGCCAAGGCTATTTCTTTCTAGCCTTCATTCCACATAAACAACCAAGTCCAGTATAATACAGAATTTTTGGACACACACGGTTTTATTTTTACTTATTTTGCTTTTTCAAATAACAAGGGTTGTTTGACATAAAGGCAAATTTCTTTGTTGACTTCCTCCTTTTGTTATTTTATGTGGCCCGAAGGGCAGTGCATCAAGTTTATGGCTTTTATTCCTACTCTAAATTAAAATAATCTACTTAAGTTCCCTATGTGTCTTATAAATGGCAATTAATGAGAGAACAAGATACCTCTCTCACTGATTTTCCTGGTGCTTCCCCAGTTCCATCCATGGATAGAGAACTTAGGCTGGACACAGAATCATTCTTTGAAAACACTAACCAAACTTCCCTTGAGCTCAAGGCAGAAGTGCAATCTTGCAGCAACGTGTAGTGAAAAGGATGAGCCATCCTACAGACCCCCTGGGTGCAGAGGCCTCATGGCAAACACTCCTACAAAAACATCTTTTGCTTGCTCCACTGTCCTTACATACACTTGCTATCAAAAAAGGATTTTTATGGGCTATGATTTTACCTTTCATCTGTATCCTGAGGAAACTTTTCTGTTTCCTTCAAACAGTAACTTGCAGGCCTTGTAAAGGCTCAAAAACTCCACGTAAATCAACAGCATTTTTTTTCTAAGTAAAAAAAAAAACAGGTAGTCCCCAGAGAACTGGTGCATCCTCCCATTTGTGTTGCAGAAGCTACCAGAATAACATGACCCCTGCTTCACACGCAAACTTAGATACTGAGAAGAGACAGAGAGCAAACAGTGTGATGGGATCTGGTTGCCTTCCTCCCACTCACCTCAAAACAGTTCCCTTTTTAACAGCCTCTTTTAAAACTAAGTTATACAGCCATCACCATAAAAGACTGTAGAGCATAATTAGTTTCCTAAAACCAGCATCATCTGCTCTTAGTAAGCCCGTAAACTTCTTAGTCCTAAAGTTATTCCAGAAGAAACTAAGGTATATCTAAAAAGCAACTGGTGTTAGCTAGGCTGAAATCTGCAGTCTCAATCTGAGGAATGAAATACAGTCAAATAATCAGGATATGGTGGTTCTGAGCCAGGAAGGAAGATTGAAGGGCCAGACTGAACCTCACAGTCATGGTTTTGTAAAGAAACTTAAGAGTAAAAATTGCTGTCTCTGCAGCAACATCCCAAACTCTTTTGCACATTCAATGAATGTACAAAATTTTCATATACTGAAGGAAGCAGGATAATAGTGAGATACAACATTCCTCAAGAGTGTTATAATCTAAATGAAGATATGATGATCTGCAGAAGAAATCGTGCTCATTAAAGCTGAGAACACACTGCCATTATGCACTTTCTCCTCATAAATATGCTAATACAAACCTGAGGAGAATTTTATTGAAAGTGATTGATTAATGCTAGGATGAAATAATCCATGTGTCTCATCGAAGTTATATGGATCAGCCTGCATATTTTGTTGCCACAGAAGATCAGTCATGTATTGAGTGACTCCTTCCTCTTCCACTTAGTTTAACTGACAACAGCTGACCCCTTTGCCTCTTGACAGTTGTAATCTGTCACCTTAAAACCCAGACTCCCATGACACGTAACAGTTAAATGACGTGCAATGATTAGACATGTTTGAGTAAATAAAGCAGCCCAAATTTCCCAACCAGCCAACAAAGACGCAGACAGACATTGTGCAAAGGCCAAGAAGAATCACAGACTTTTTTGGACTAACTTCAAAGCCCGGCTGTAAATATGAACCCTCTTGTAAAGCTGACTTTTGGATTCAGATTTGCTGATCAAGCAAGTAATAGCCTGATGCGTGCAAAAGAGAAACAACCTTACATGGTTATGTTACGTTGCGTCCTGTTAGGGCTATATTATGTTCCCATTCGTGTAATCATGGCATTTCTGAGTCATGAGGGGGAGATCCAAGGAGATCTTGCCCCATGTTCTTTGAACTCTGATGGGTACTTTTAAATATAAGACTCAGGAGTTGGCTAGTAAAACATCTGTTTCAAAAATTCATTTCTAAATGATGAATCTGTACCATCTGTCTCATTTGTGACATCCTTCCAGGCTCCAAGCTCTCTGGACCCTTACAGCACTGTTGGAGATAGAACTCGGCTCATTCTTTCAGCCTTGGAAGTTTCATAAGAGTGATAAAAATCTCCTTCTGGGAGAGCCTGGGGAGGCAGTAATATAAAAACACCCACAGAGGGTGTGCAAAGTTCCCAAGAGGTTTGAAGCTTATTTTGTTTTCTTTCAATATTATTGACTATAATTGTGCTGTTTCTCTCATGACTTTTAGACAGATCCAGATATTTGAATTTGGCATCCCTGACTGTGTGAACTTTAATAGCTAGAAGGGAGAAAAATCTAGTTTTAATCTGAGAAAGCTGAAAAGGAACAGAAACATGGCAGCTACACTGTAATAGGGTGCTGCCTTAGTATACAAAGCCATGTTTTGCCTTCTCTGTTACATAGTTGTAGTTTGAGTGGGTCTGAACACGCACTCTTCCTTCATTTTAGATGCCTAAAAATGGAAATATATGCTTGACATAATAAAGATGATGAGTGCTGCAACACCCACATCTAAAGTGTCTGACCTCAGACTGCTATCCAAACCCTGAAATTCAATATCTAGGCTCCCTGTACAGCATACCAAGACAATGAGGTACCTCAGGCAAATTGACTTCTATTAACCATCAGGGCAGTGCATGAGGACTATCCCTTATCAGGAAGAGAGGCACCCAAATCAGGATTAACTGAGAATATTTTCACTCTCTCAGAAGGCAAAATCTAAAAATTATTTAAAAGGATCCTAAAGCATTAGTGGACTTAAAGACTTTATTTATTCAATATTCAGTGGCAGAAGCCAGAGCTGGTAGTCTGGTGATTAGGGAATTAATGACTGGAAGATGTGAATTCAATTCCCTCCTCAGTTTGAGAAACCCGATATCCCTGCTTTATAGAGTGATGGTGTTCCACTTCTGCTGATGCTGCACATCTACAAGGACATTAAAAGAATCTGAGAGGTCTAGAAGGGTATAGAAATGAGAAAGAGCCTGATGAAATACCTTGTTATTTTGGGCCATCAGCTAGAAGTCCTTCCAGTTCTCTCATCCTTCATCTCCTTGCCTTCATTGCCTGGCACCTGGAGCTATCATCACTGTTAGAGTGAATGCTTTAATTGTACTTCCTTGATGAGAAATTTTGTTGAGAATCTGCATATTTTATTACTGGTGAACTGAGTGAAGGGAGGTTCAGGCATAGCAAGCAGAATTTATTAAAGAGCAAGGAGGAGCTAGAAGCCCTGCAGCCCTGGCACTGCCTAAGTGTGTTTGCACATCCCCAAGTGACTGTTCTCCACTATCCAGATCAGAAGGAAGGCAGAAAAGGTGTTTCAAATCAGCTAGATAAAGAATCCTCTGAAGACATCTGTCTGTCTTATCAATAGCTACAGAGTTAGGCAACTAAAATTGACATCTAATTTTCAGATGACTAAAATTAGATGTGTCTCACTGCTCCACTAAACATGCCACTGAATTTCATGCAGTTATCCTTGTTCTGAACCTAAGTCAGGCTAACTAAACTTATAATTTAGAAAACTATTTGGGCTTTATGAAGAGTCACTAAGAAAAGGAGGTTGCGTGTCTTTTGTAGCTAGTTTTGTTGCAACTGTTACACATCCTCTGTCACATCCAAAAAATGAGAGAGGCACTCTCTGTTTCTCATTATTTTCTTTTTAGCTTTAATCTCTTACAGTTATTTCTTGTTCCATACTAAACTGGACTTGGAAAAACTTTTATGAGGCTAATTCCCAATGAAATAGCTGTAAGCAGCCTAGAAAATTGGCATCTAGGGATCTGTGCAAGGAGTTTCATTTATGTGTGTGTTTTTTCACAAGACCTTGGTTTTGGCCCTTAAAGAGTTACTTAGACTTCACCAGTAGAATGATGAAGAGAAAGACTTGACTGAATCTGGAATATGTCGGGTCCAGTTTGCAGAAAGGTAGTTAGCTAAGGGAGATAAGTGTTATGTTACCTCTTGCTTGGTGAGGAAGACGGGGAAGGTTCACTGCGATACTGTTTGCACAGAGCAGTGGTCAAAATTATCACAGATTGTTCCAGCCAAGGAGAATATCTCTGCCTGTTTCACTGTGTTAGGAACAGTGGACTAGTGCAGCTAAGAGAGACTAGCCAGTGTGCAAATGTCAGATAGACTCTTACTGGAATGAGAGAAAAATTGGAATAAAATTCCCACCATGTTTTCCAAAATGTGCTTTTTCTATGAGTGCAGAGATGCACTACTGGCATTTTCTGTGCAAGACTTTGTCAGACCTTTGTAAAACCTTACCATAGAAGATGTCCACATCAGTTACCAAGATTTGGAAGGTCAGAGGGACATTCAAACTATCAACCTCTTGGGCTTCAGTTTGAACCAGAGTCTGCCTTTTTTTCCTCCCTAGCAGATGACTCACTGAGCAAACCTAAATGGAGTACATCTAGCCTAACCTTTCAAACACATTTGCTAAATATGGCTCTACCTAAAAGCATTACATATGTGTAACGAGAAGTGCAGAAAAGCTATGGCATGGTTAAAATTCGTGAGGTGGGCTGATGCCAACCTCATGAAGTGCCAGGTGCAAGGTCTTACACCTGGGTCAGAGCAATCCCAGGCACAGCTACAGGTTGGGCAGAGAAGAGATTCAGAGCAGCCCTGCAGAGAAG
>JBCJKH010050784.1:0-17206 GCA_039877255.1 Loriculus beryllinus | reverse complement strand
AGGTAATAATACCTCCATACACAGCCCTGGTGAGGCCCCTCTTGGAAAACTGTGATCAGTTTTGGGCAACTCAATATAAAAGGGATGGCAATAAAATAGAGTGAATAGAATGAACAGTGATAAAGATAAGCGAGTTGGAAGGTATGATATATGAGTAAAAGGTAAAGGAACTTAACTTACTAAACATAGATGAAAGATGGAGGAAAAGAAAGGGCAAGGGGAGGAAGGACATGACAATGCCACAGTATTCCTGCGTGGGTGGGAAACTTGACTGTGTCTATATCTATTTTTCAGAGATAGAGAGCAAGAAATGGCATTTTTCATGGAAAATCTCAGAGTAAGTATTAAGAATTCCCTTGCTCTTCCCCACTTTACAGATGTAATTTTGTTGTAGGAGGGAGGAAGGTAATTTATTGAGGGGGGAGGAAAGAAAAAAGGAACATTTTGGAAAGGAAAAAAACCCAAATAAAACCAAACTATACTTGTAAACACCCCTTCAACACACATACATATTTTTGCACATATATATATTTTCTCCCCAAGAAAAGACATTAATGGAGCATTATTATCCAGGTCCAATCAAAGGTTGATGTTCAAACTTCAGTCTATTCTTAAAAAATTGCACTTTCCTGAGTAACTTCATCACATTCTGGCCCACTGTTCGTATAATCACTCTGCCCTCAGCAGAAAGATGTCCATCATTGTAGAAGGGCAGCACCGTGCTTGCAAAGGCTTCTTTCTGGATGTGTTGGATGATCTCCATCTGGCCTGGTGGTCAGAGAAGAGCAGCTGGCATTGCTCCGAAATAAGAAGTGCTCTTAGGTTTCAAACTGCTGAAGCCTGGACTTGCTTGGGTATCTCCAAGCACTCAGGCAAACATGATTAATAGCAAGGTGGCTGAGCCAGGCTGGGGGTTCATTGAGGCTGGGGGAGATGTTGGGCTTATTAGGGCTGGGCAGCTGAAGGTGGTAGTGAGGGCTTGAGGGATGCTGAAGGGTGAGAGGACTTGGGGCAATAGAGCTGGGGGTGATGGCGGGGGGCAATAGGGCTGGAGTGATGCTTGACTCATTAGGGCTGGGGGTTGCAGGAGGGGATGTAAAGGCTTGAGGATTGGTGAGGAGTGATAGGGCTGGGGGATGAAGGGAGCAACAGAGCTGGTAGGGATGCTGGGCTCATTTGGGCTGTGGGGATGCAGGGTGCAATAGGGATACTGGGGGAGGGTAGTGCTGGTGGTGCAGGGGGGCATTTAGGGCTGGGGATGCAGCAGGGCTGTAGGGCTGTCAGTGATGCCCCCAGCATCCCCAGGGCAGGGATGCTGGGGGATATTAGGGCTGGGAGGGTTGTTGTGGAGCTGTAGGGCTTGGGGGGAGATGCTGGGTATATTGGGGGGTGTTGAGCTCTTTTGGGACTGGGGTTGGCATTAGAGCTTCTGGGGAAGAATCCTGGGGGTGATGATGGGGCTTGGGGTTGGTGGGGTCCATCAGGACTCTGGGGGGATGCCAGGAGGCAATAAGGGGGGGGGCTATGAAGGGCTGGGGGCAATAGTGCTGCACGGGAGCCTGCGGTGATGCAGGACTTGGTGCCCATCACCGCAGTGGTGTCCCGTATCCCAAAGGCAGCTCCAGGACCGGCACCTGCCCTGGCTGTGTGTGGTGGTGCCAGGCAGGATGGAAGCCGGGCTCAGGGCTCTGCTGGGGCTCGCCCCCTCTCCGGCACGGGGAGAGGAAGCAGCAGGGCTGGAAATAGCAACGCAGGCTTGAGCTGACGAAGCTCTCGGGGCTTCAGCTGTGCTGGGAACCCGGCCTCAGCACCGCGGCCATGGCGTGGAGGGACGGGCATCCCCTGCGGCTCCCCGGTGCTGCTGGGGGCAAGCACAGGCTTCTTGGTGCCTGGTGATGGCCATGGTGGGGAGGAAGGTGCTCCCCAGGGAGTCGGTGCCCTTGTCCTTCCAGTGTGCGGGACTGGATGTGGGTTTATCTGGGATAAGCTGGAAATGGGAGCGATCCTGTTGATGATCTTGTGCCGGAGCAAGCCTCGGTCCCGGCGGTGCTGTGGGTCCTGGCCGTTCGTGGTGAGCTTGGGTGAGCTTCTTGTGGCATTGGTGCTGCTGAGCATCACTGCAGGGCCGTGGTGTCATGGACACTTTGGGGTTGCTGCTCGGCCTCCTGGTACGTACATTGCCTATTGGCATCCTAGTTCTGGACATTGGAAGTGCCTGTGGACGTCAGCACGGAGCCTTGCGACAGGAGCCCCAGTTTTAGGGTGTCCGCTCCCCACGCTGCTCCCACTGGAGTGGGAAGTGCTGCAGCTGGGGCATAATCCTGTGGACACGAGCACCTTTAACTCTGCAGGTCCCAGGTCTCTGGTCCCCACCGGTGCTCCCAGACCCTCTCTGTGCACATCACCCTCTGAGCCCAAGGAGTTTCCTGCTCCTGTGGAAGCTGCAGCAGCAGCAGCTCTGAACTGAAGCTTTGTGATGGTGCCAGACCTGACCCCGCTGTGGCTGAGGGGCTGGGGTGCTAGCGGCTCCTTTGCTGCAGGTCCCTGCCACCATTGAGGTGATACTGAGCAGCCGGTCAGATATCGGGGTCACATCTGAGCCACTGCAGCACAGCGTGGCTGTGGTCACCCATGGGCCCCACACTCTTCTCTTTGCCCCACAGAGCTGGGGTCCCCGTGCCTGCTGGGGTCAGGGCACCTGCTTTGGAGCTGGGCTGCTGTTTTTCCCATGCAGTGCTGCTGTCCGAGCTGGTGTTGCCTCTAAAGAACCTGTTTTTGGGATGTGAAACCACTGGATGCAGGCAGGGGAAGGGGTCATGCAGCTGCTCCTATGGGGTGGTTGCAGGAGGCAGGGGGTGATGAAGGGGATACGTGCTGGTGGCCATCACCACCTCCTTCTGCTCTTCCTCCTGGAGGGCTTTCATGTGTCGATGCAGGACGGGTCACTGTTCGTTTAGGTTTGCTAATGAGAAGCTGGGAGAGGAGGGAAGGAACCTCCTTAGGGATGTATTTAACAACCTGCCCTACCTGCCCGGGCAGGAGATGTGGTGCCCTCCACGCATTCAGTGGGACCTTGTGTGGGGAAGGAGGTGACAACAAGGGTGGACTTTGCGGCCAGCACAGAGGGGACAGGTCTGTCTGTCCCACATGGAATCATGACCTGAGCGATGCGCAGCTTCAGGAAAGGAGGAAAAAACAGCAAAACCCCAACCCCCAAAAAATCCCAGCCCGAAACAGCGACCTCTTGCTGCTGGAGCCAATGGGGGATTCCCATCTGCTGCTCCCGCAGGAAATAGCTCAGATTTTTTTGGGCAATTATCAATGCCCCGTGCTTCCTTTGGGAATTCTGGCGGCTGCACCCTGGCAGCCAGGCTGGAGGAATGTGGAGGGACTCCAGTCATGGCTAGGCTTGTCCCCAGCTCGTTGCCTGCCATGGGGCTGACCCCTGGCATGGTTGGCAGGGCTTGTTCCCAGCCCTGCCTGACGGGTGATGGATGCGGTTGTTCCTTGTGCCACCAGGATTCATCCGCAGATGCCTGATGCGGGTGGATGTGGTGGTAGCTCATCACGGAAGAAGAGGCGGGATGGGGACTGCAGCTCCCAGTGTGGCTGGGCTTGGGCGTATTTGGTGGGTAACAGTTTGGGGAAGGGGATGTGTTGGTGCCTGTGCTCTTGTCTCGGTCTCTGGCCACGTTTTACCTGTGCTGCACCTCGGTGGCAGTGAGAAACCTCCTCTGGGGCTTTGCGGGGAGCAGATGCTGAAGGCACACGGGGTGGGTTTGCCACCACCAGTAGCCTTCCTCTTGAGGACAAAGAGGAGAGGAAAGTACTTACTGGGAGCCGGTTCTAAGGATGGAGATAGCCATCCAGGAGCTGAAAATGCCTTTATTGACTCATTTATTGGGAAGAGCCCAGCTGGAAGCTGTAGGGAAGGGGCTCTGGTGTCCGTCGGGATGCTGTGCTCAAGCAGCAGGGCTGGGGGCAGAGAGCAGCAATGGCTGGAGGTTTGCTGGGGACGTGGTGGGTGTCTGCACACTGGAGCAAGGCTTCCCAGGACCTTGCTCTGCCCCTTGCAGGCTGTCCCTTCACAGGACCTGTTTAATTTAAATCTCTTGAAGCACTGCCTTTGAAAGGAGCTCAGGACCCCTTTGCCTGGTCAGAAGCTGCAGGAGGCTCAGGGCATGGTGGTGCCTGGGGTCTGGGTGGGCTTTATAGGTTGGGGACTTGGGGTTTTGGTTAATTGCCATCTTAATGCGTAGTGGAGCCCTGTCGGTTGGATGTGCTTTGAGCCCAAGTGAGTCTGGGTGGGTGCTGAGCCCCGCTGTGTGATAACCCTGTGGTGCTGGAGCTGGGATGGGGGCTGCTGCAGAGAAATCACAGCACTGCAGAGTGGTTTGGGTTGGAAGGGACCTTAAAGCTCATCCTTCTACTAGACCAGGCTGCTCCAAGCCGTGGCAGTGTTCAAGACCAGGTTGGATGGAGCCTAGGGTGACCTGGTGTAGTGCGAGGCGTCCCTGCCCATGGCAGGGGTTGGAGTTGGATGATCCTAAGGTCCAACCCAAACCAGTCTGTGTTTCTATGACTCTAATCCCTTGAAGCAGCTGGGGCATCGCTTTTGTGGGAATATCCCCATGCCCCATCCTGGTTTGGGTGCTGCTGTCAAATGCCACCTTACAAACACTTTGGTGGTGATTTCCAAGGGACTCCCAACAGTTTCAGCAAGGCTTTCCCATAGGGAGGATGCTGTGAAGGAAAGGACTTGGTGCAGAATTCCCTCCTCAAGCAGGCTGTGCCGATGTGGGATTTACATTCCTGCACGCAAACTGCTTCTGTTTGAATTCTCTGGCTTCTTGTTGCCTTGTCTTTGCTCCGTGTGGGTCTGGCTGGTTTAGGAAGAGAGTTAAGCTCAGTGGGACCAGCAGGGAACCAGTGATTGAACCCTCATTGCTCTGCTGCTGCATCTGTCTGCATGGATGTCATCCTCCTCAGAACTGATACCCACCTCTTGTATGAGGGATGAGGTGTCTGTCTTCATCTTCTGTGGCACCACAGACCTCCTGAGCCCCTTGGGCAGAGTACAGCTGGGGAGCTCGGGGCGTGCTTTGGAGCGTATATCCTTCTGGAGATGTCCATGAGGAAAACACGGGCAGGATGTTTTGGAACCTTCGTTATTTTTTGGAGCATTTCTTGCATGTTTTGGTGCTGTGTGATTGGTTGCTGCTGGGGGTTGTGTGTCCTGCTTAGCTGGGATGTTCCTAGAGGAGAAACCTCCCTCTGTAGTGAGTGGATGAAAGTGTTCAAGGCCAGGTTGGACACAGGCGCTTGGAGCAAGCTGCTGTAGTGGAAGGGATCCCTGCCCATGGCAGGAGTTGGAGCTGGATGGGCTTTAATGTCCCTTCCAACACAAACCATTTTGTGATATGCACGCTTCAGAGAGAGAAACGTGTGGTGCTCAGGCCCTGATAACCAGCAGCTTTATGGGGTTTGAAGTGGGGCTGAAAAATCCCATTACATGAGAAGAGGCATTTGGTAGAGAGGTTGGGGCTAAGCCCTATCCCTGGCTGGGGCAGGGGATGGATGCGTGGGATCCAGGACACACATTGTGCTGGTGGTGAGGCCGTTGAGGAGCACTTGGCTTCCTTCTCCCTCACTAAAAATAGGAGGGGAAGAACTCTCAGAGCTTTCCCTTTGGTGACTGCTGGGTAGAAGAACACAGAGGTGGTCAGTGTGGCTTAGGGAAAAGTAATGAGTGGAGAGGGAGTCCTCCAGAGCAAGGTAACACTGGGGTGATGAAACCATGACAGTGGGTGAAGATCTCCTTGGTTTTATGCAGTTGCTGTGCTAGAAGATGCTTCGCCCATCCTTAAAAGCTGGTGTGCAGGGATGGGTCCATTTCCATGCCCAGGTTTCAGCAGAGCTCACATCTTCACCTCCAGCTGCTTCTGCATGGACACGTCTCCTGCCTGAGAAACCAGACGCTGCTTAATGCTTGCATGAGGTGACCTTGCCCTAGGACACTGGCCACGGGGTTGCTCATCTGGAATTCCAGCCTCATGGCATCAAAGGTTGGCCCTGGGGCAGTAGGGACGGCTCCGGCTGTCACTCTGAGGATGGAGGTGGCTGCCTGGAGATGGACAGAGCCCTCCTGTGCCAACAGGCACAGATGAAAGGGTCAAACCCAGCCTTGCTTCTAATTAGCAGCAATCCTCGTGCCTGAAACTAAGCCTGGCCACTCTGTAAGGGCTGGGTGCCAGGGAGCACGTGTGGCACGTCGCATCCATGACTGCACCGGGGCAGGCTCACGAGGCAGGCGCTGACAATGGGAAGAGCTGAAAGGTTTAGGATGAGGCTTGAGAAGAGCACCAGGGGTGCTGGTCCCTACCCTGCTCAGGGTAGAGACCCCAGAGGGACATGTGTGACAAGAGTAGGGTTTTCCCTGGATGGATGCTGCTGCTTGGAGCTTCCCAAAATGGATCTTAAAGGGTGGTTTGCATTCTGGGCTGGACCAGTGCTGAGCTCTGTGGAATGGGTATTTTGGCATATCTCCCCTAGTACTGGTGTCATGGGGCTATGATTCCTGCAGTTGGGCGTTGGGACCTGCTTCTCCCCACACTTCTCCCCATCAGGTCGGTTTTCTGCTTGTGTCATTGCAGGTTAAGAGACAGGGATGGGAAAACCTGTAGGAAAGGCAGGATTACATCTCCCTAATTAGTAGGGACCTGATTGTCATTTCTACACAGCGCTCTGGTAGTGATTAAATATGTGGGAATTATCTTTATTATTTGTCTTGCATTAGTATTTAGAAGGCTGGGACCCCATTTGCTGTGCATGCAGTGAATGGCAATCCTTGTCTGAAGGAATGCTGTCTCTGTCCTGGATAGGTAGATTGGGGTTTGAGCCCTGTGCACCTCTGGCATCACCCAGATCGTTACTACAGCTCTGCTCCGTGTCACTTAGAAAGATTTGAAGCATTGATTTGTACATCTTTGTTGCAGATGAATCACATCTGGTTTAGTATAGGGGAAAACATCAGTGTATTAACACGACCTCTGAAATTGTGGTTTATAGATTGATTTAATATATATTTTTATATATATCTATGTATTTGGCACCTGCTTGTCAAAGCCCAGGAGTTGCCACCTTTAGATCTTCTTCCTTTCTTGTTGGAGGGCTACAATAAAGCAATCTCATTAGGTAAATGTGATGATGTTACAACCCACCATCTGCTGAAGTGCTTCTGTGTGGTGCTGGTGGAGCAGGGGAAGCTCCTGCAGCGCTTCCCCCTCGTCCTTCTCACCAGTATCCACCCCGGGTCCTGTATGTCCTGGGAGGAGCAGGGATGGTTGGTCCGGATGGAGAAAGGGCTTTTCCTTATGGTTTCCTCCCTTTTAACCAGTCAGTTTCCTCCCTTTTTAACAGGGATGAGCTGTTGAACCCTTCCAGGATTTATTCCCGTGGGAATGCAGTAGGGCTGTTGGGGTGGTGGTAGGATCATTGGCAAGTCACCCAAAAACTGTGTCACCGTGTTGCCAAGCCCTGGTGACCCTGATGTGTGTGGATGCTCTGGTCTGTAAGGACACCCCAAGATGCCCACAGGTCCCTGTGTCCCACAGCATCATCCTTGCTCTCACCCAAGCAGTGGGATGACCCTATCCCAGCGTCAGCAGGGACCCCCCCACACATCCCCGTGGGTGCTGGAAGCCCTTTTGCAATCACTGGCAGGAATGTTCGCGCTTGGTCGGCAAAATATGTGAGGAACTCTGCTTGTTTAAAGTGCCTTTGGGGTTTTGGGCCTTAAATAAACATCCTGGTTGGGGTTTGGGTTGGAGATTTTCATCCTGGGAAAAGCCAGCAGGGAGAAGGGAGCCATGCCGGTGCCCCAAGTCTGCGTGCGCCTTCTGACAAGGTTATAAATTAGCTTCATTAGAGGAGTATCACTGAAAATTAATTGTTCTGCACCCTTTAGGGGCATCACCAGGCTGTAATTTCATCTCGTCCTTCTGGGGAAAATACCTCGAACCCCCTGAAGTGAGATTACAGCCATTTACCCTGGGAGCTTGGTATTTTTGTCCCCCCCAGAATGCAGACACCCAGATGAAGCTCCGCTGGGGGCTTGCATTGATCGCAGGGGGTTAGTTGGGGTTTGCTGCAGGTTTCTGGTGCGGGCTGTCCTCCCTGCTGCTGCTGCCCAATAGCATCCTTGGGAGATGCCCAGCGGAGGAGAGGAGCATCCTGGATGCTGGAACCTCGATCAAGCACGGCTCAAACTGAGCAGCCCCTGTGCTGTTAATACAGATCTGCAGCGAGAGCGGGCAGCAGCAACCTTTAACATTAAACATTTATTAAAACTGTTAGAGTTAGTGTCAGGGTGTATTTATTTATCTTATTTTAAAAGAGAGAGGAGAAGAAAAGACGTATGAGAGAGGTGAGCATGACCTGAGAGAGCAGTGACCCGGTGCAGTGCAACCGCAGCCCTCCCCGTGCTAGCTCCCAGAGCAAAGACCTAGCTCCAGGATGGATGCAGCATCCATGCTCTTCCTATGGCTCCTTGCTGAATCCCTGCAGGGAAGAGCAGGCAGCAGTGGCACATCCCAGCATCCTGAGCCTCTCAAATACTTATTGTTCAGGTGGGTTATTCCCTGACATAGGAATATGAGATCAGCCCCACATCTCTCTCGTGTTGTCTTCCCATAGCCACCCGCCGGCTTTCCCCAAGCTGCCCCTTGGAGGATTATGAGCTCTCTTGAAAACCTCTTTGTTTCCCCATGTTTGCTGCTGTAATTTATGTGCGATGCTGCCGTGTGTTGAAAAACAAGGTCTTTATCTCCGTGGGAATTACACCTGCAGAAATCCAGCCCTGTCGCTGCCTGTGCGTGAGGCTCTCCATGATAAAAGCCAGCTCCAGCGCTGCCGCAGCGATGCAAAAGTTTCCTCTACTTTAGCTGTGGTGAGGGCGATGCTTTCCTCCCCTCCACACCTCTAATGCACAAACCCCATCATCTTTAAGTCCTCTTTGAAAATAGGCTGCTTGGGTTGTGGCTTCATAACTGATTTATTTCTGTCTCCCCTAGCAGCATGGGTGTCGTTGAATGTTTCTTTTGGCTTCTACTTGATTTATTTTCCCTTTTCTGCATGTAAGATGAGTATTTCCACACTCACTGACCTTCTGGCTCACTGAGGTCCTGGTGTGGTGATGCTGATGGATGGAGCAGAGAGTGGGTGTCCTATGGGTGCCTGTGGATGCTCCTGGAAAGGGCTATTTTAGCAGCTGGGCTCGTGCTGGATTGCCATCATTGCGCTAGAGCATGGAGGCATCCTTTATTATTTCAAACCTGATAATTAAAGATAACGTGGAGTTCTCTGCTGAGGATGCTCTGGGATGCTGACTTTCCCACGTTACAGGGTTCTCATCCATACCTGGACCAGGAAGTGGGCTTTGCCATGGCATGTACCCGATTCACCCTGGTTACTCTGTCCTGGTCTCACCAACTTCCCAAAAGCACGATGGCAGCAGCTGGGTTACATGCTGGCATCGCCTGGGTGAGGGCCGGGATGTGGTGCTGGAGTCCCACACTTCTTCCACCTCCCCATAACTCTTTGCTTTTGGTCAGGTCAGGCTTGGGGGTGCCAGGCTGGGTCTGTACCCCTTTTTCCCTGCCTAGAAACCATCAGTGATGCCTATGGGAAACCTTACAGCAAATGCTGTTGTTCTTAAGCCCACGTGCTGACAGGTTTTGTGTCCTTTCTCTCCCCTCCTTCGCTAACCTGCTTTTCACCAGAGATGCTACAAAAGGCATTTAAGCCCAGAACCTTCCTTCTCAGTATTGATTTTGCTTTCTGCTGGAGTCTCTCTTTAGTGCCCTTGGTAGTTTGAGTAGCTGGAAGGATGCTGGGGGGAGCCAGGCTACCTCTTTGGGGTGCTTCATGTCCCCAGCAGCAAGATGATGACCACAACGGCTGGAGGAGGCATCCATAGGGATGGAGCAGTGCCTCTCCTTGGAGGCCGTAGTTTCGGGCTGTGAGGAGGGCTCCTTAAGGATGCCAGAGAGATGTGAGATCACACTCGGCACCCAGGGAAAGCCTCTTTTAGCATGGCTGAGGCGGTTTCTCCCCCCAGTCCCAGATCACCAGCCTCAGGCAGATGTTCAGGCACTTCCTCCCATCTTGGGGAAAACCAGCATTTTGCTTTTAATGAGGTTTTTGGGCGCCATCCAGGTCAGCAGCTTCGCAGAGGACAAGGCAGGGTGGCTGAAATAAACCTGCCTATTTAAATATTTACCTGCCCACTATAAAGCAGCTCTGTGTTTACTCACTCCGTGGCTGCGTGCGGCATGAAGAGCCGTACCCAGAGCTCACCAGCTCTCCTGGCCTCAGCACACTTGCTTGCCACCCAGTTAGGGAACTGCTTAAGAGGTTAACTCACAGTCTCAGGCTCTGTGGGTCCCAATGTGAATGCTTTGATTGCCACGGAGCAGGGACGGATGCAGGTGAGCGCGCTGCTTCCCATCCTTCTGGCTGAAGCAAGAGGTAATGAGGGGGCTTTTGGTGTTGAGGTGATTTGGTGGTTGAGTTTTGTGGTGTCTGAGCGCCTTGGCAGTGCTTGGGGTATGGGTCTGCTTGGTGGTATCCTGAATTGGGGTGATGGAGAGCCAGAGCTGGTCCCCAGCGGTGCAGCCCTGCATTTCCCGTTTCTTGAATGACCACATTGTAGGGTTCTATTTTTCAACCCAGTGATCCCATGTGCAAAAAGTAAGCTGTTGAGCCCAAAAGATAAGCTGTGTGCTCGTTGCCTTCCCCGTGACAAAGTGCTCTCCCTTTGCTCAGCCCCAAAAAGCCCTTTTTGTGATAGCTCTGGTATCACCTCTCCTAGAAGCATCACTGTCCTGGGTGACATCGAGCCATCTTGCACACCCAAACCAGAATATATTGTGGTATTTATGGGTGCTGAGCCAGGCTTTTCCTAATGGCAAGGAACTGGGGTGCCTTGCAGCCACCTTGGCACCCCAGACCTGCCTTGGCTACCCAAGATGCAGCAACTCCTGGATGCTGGGTACTTATTTCCCTGCCCTTGCACCTAAAGCAGGCTCTGAATTTGGGACACCACTTCTCTTGGTGCTTCAGCGGGCACCGGAGCTGCCGATTAAGGGAAATGTGCCACGAGGCAGGTTTGCTTTGCAGGATTAAAAGCAAATAAATATTTATGTGCTATGCAAAGCGGGCCTGATAAGATATGCGTATCATTGGGAATTTGAAGCAGTTTCGGTTTGGGCCCGAGATGAAGGGGTGTGCGTGTCGGAGCGTTATGCGGGTTTAAAGGGATGTTTTTTCTAGTGCTGCACAAAAATAGAGAGGGAAAAACAAGGGTTTTTTTGCTTCTCGCGCTTCTCTGGTTTTGGGTTTCACCATCTCCCTGCATCCCTGTGTATTTAACTGCAGAGATGGAGAAGAGCCAGGGAGAGAGGGCAGCGCAGGCAGCATTTCCTATGCAAATATAATGCTGGCCCCGTTCCTAATATTCGCTGTGTTTACGCGTAAATGCAAACAACTGTTGACTTAGTTTCAATAGATAATGTGTTTCATAACACAATGGAAATGAGAATTAAGCTGGAATTTAGCAGGGGGAAACATGTGTTTGCGTGAGACCTCGGGCTCCCTCGGCCCCGTTCCTCTGTGCCGTGCTGCGGCCACGGCAGTGCTGGCACCGTGGGGACTCAGGGCTCGGTGTCCTTCTTGCTGGTGCTGGGGACACCTCTGCTGACTGCTTTCCCTTGCTAAACCACCCTGAGATGGGCTGGGTGAGACCAGAGGGCAGGGCTGGTTGGCTGCAGGATGGGTGAGTTGAACTGGTCCATCGGTGAGAGTGCAGAGGGACCGGTGTCCCTCTAAGGTTATAGGGACTGGGGCTGATCCCGGGCCAGTTTTCCCCTGGGAATGAATGAAGGGGCTCATGTGCTTCAGGAGGGTCAAGGCATCAGGGGAAGGGCAATGCTGACCCAGGCAATTGTGTCAGAGCCTGAGTGCTGTCATTTCCCTGGAGGGAGGAGGTGGCAGCAGCCAGGTCACCTTGTCCTGGAGTGAGTCTGAGTGGAAGCATCTGGGAGAAGTGGGAGAAGACCTGGCTGTGCTTTAGGGCCGGATCCTGACCGTCCCAGGGCGGTCCTTGCAGGGCTCCCTGGGGCCAGCGTGGCCCCTTTGAGTCATGGCTCAAATCGCCTGCTATCAGAGCTGCTCCCACCACCTCCACCCATGCCTGCTGCCTTCCTCACCCCACCACATCCCAAATCCTGCTGGGGCCTGAGGCTGCACCCAGCACCACCAGGGACCCCGCTGGGATGTTGCATTGCCCTTCCCAGGGGAAGGCAGGGATGCTAATGGGCAGCTCCCTGCAGTCCAGAGGAGCAGAGGCATCCCTGGGGAATCAGCAATTTGGGACTCATGGGTGTGTAATCACTGTCTCTGGGTGTGGGCTTGTCCCCATCCATCTGTCTGCCTGTCCTTTGCCTGCTGGCTGTTTGCCACCCAGTGCAGGGCTCCTGGTGCTCAGGGCACAGCACTGAAAAAGGCTGAGCCTGTGTGAATACAGAGAAGGGGAAATTGTGTGATGAGCACTGAAGCTGTATTTGTGCCGGTGAATCTCCCCATGAGGGCTGTAGGGATGGTCACACCGGTGGGCACAGCTTGGCTGGAGGTGCATGGCTCTACCGTGGGTTTGGGATCCCCATCAGCTGCAGAGCTGCTGCTCATGGGATGCAGGAGCAGCACAGCAGGACCTGGTGTTGCAGCCCCATGGTGATGCCATGGCCCAGGGATGCTAGAGCCATCCTTGGCCGGACGTGGTGACTCCTGGCATGTCGGCTCCAGGGAGGGTGATGCCTCTGCCTGGCTGGGTGGGGGCCCCACCGCACCCGGGGCTGTTTGTGTCTGGCAGCCGCGGTGATGCCGAGCCTTGATAGCACCAAGGTAATGGCTGGGTTTGCATGAGGAACAGCAGGTTTCGGGGATGATGCTGCGGCCGGAGGCTGCACGGGAAGGAAATGGGGATCCTGGCAGCCTCCGTCCTCCCCAGCGGCACTGCCTGGCTCCCTGGATGGGTCACACCAGGGTGGGTGCATGCTCGGCTGTACCAATGACTCCTCCGTTGCCGGTGGCGAGTCACCTGTCCGTGTGGGATGCCCAATTCCAGGCATTGAGGTTGCATGTGACAAGGTGCAGCCGACACTGGCTCTTGGTACATGTGCTTCCCACTGTGGGGCTGGAGCAGAGGGCAAGCACCAGGCAACCCAGGACATGCTCTTGCCTTTCCGACTCATCCCATAAAGTAAAAGAAGGGAGAAGGGTGCAGGCAGGAGGGGGAGTTCAGGGCGCAGAATGCTCCTGTCTCCGAGCCTCCTTTCATCCCCATAGAAAGCTATTTTACTTTTGTATTGAGTGAGTTTGTGTGGCAGGGAGCCAGACCTGGGATTAGCAAATAGCCCATCCTGTAACACGGGGAATAGTTGATACTGAGACACCAGTAGCCAGAGAGAAATATTAGAAATGAAATTAAAATGTAATGAGATTAGGTGGTGGCTCTATCAGAGACCTCCTTACGCAGAGGTAATTACCTGGGCAGAGCAGAAAGTGGGTGATGAGCGGTGGTGGCTGTCGGCTGGGTTCAGCAGGGGGGACAACACAGCCCTTCCTGGTTGCTTGGGGAGGTTGGTGCCATCAACAGAAGCTTTGCGATGAAAGCGTTGGGGTTGAGTGTTGAGGAGCAAGATGAGGTGCTCACTAACATCTGCTCCAGGGTGGATCATCCTCTGCTGAGCCCCCATTGCCCCCAGCTGGGGTGCTGTGTCTTAGTGTATTTGCAGTTTGGGGATTTGTTTTTGCTAGATAATTCAGAAATAATAATGTTTATTATTAAAAATAGATTATTGTTGATGTTATTATTATTGTTGTTGTTGTTATTATTATCTAGAGCAGTGCCCAGACAGACAGACATGGTGGGATGCCAACTGAGGTGACAGCCAGGAGGGGGCATGGAGAAAGTAACCCTCATACTGGAATATGGGGCCAGTGCTGCAGCACCTGCAGGCATTGTGCACCTGGGATTTTTCCATAATTTGGGGGGGCGAGGAAGGAAAAAGAAAAAAGGGGGAAAACAACATGTGCCTGTGTGATGTAAAATCCAAGTTGGGCTCTCGGTGACTCGGTGGAAAACAACAGGCTTTTTATGTTGGCTCTTGGGGTAGGAGGAGAGCAGGCTAGAATAAAGATTTACAGTGTTTGGGAGATTAAAGGCCCTTGGTACATTGTTCAAATACCACGAGATTAGTTTCCAAGGAGACGGATACCAGTTGCCATAGGCACCGGGGGGCCAGGAATTAGGATTGCGATTTTTTATCCTGATCACGCAACCAGGAGCTGAACGCTGCTAAAACTCGGGCTTTAAATAACCCCGGCGTTAGCTACGCGCCACCGAACCCAAGGCTGGAAACCGAATCTCCCTTCCTTCCCCCACCCAGCACCCGTTTGGGTGTGCAGAATTGGACCCTGGTGTTGATAAAGGGGACACAGGGCTAGGGATCGAGGTCAGTGCAAACCCAAGACCTGCCTTGCAGGTCATCCTGCAGCTCATTTCGTCTTGTTTTTCCTCCAGGCAAGGGATTGCCGACATCTTCTTGCAATCAGCAGCAGTCACGGCAGTGCAGGGGCAGGGGATGTACCGAGGGACAGAATTAGTTGCCTGCTAATTTTGGCTTCCCCTGGCTGCACGCTTCTGAGAAGTGCAACCGGAGCCCTGGCGCATGGGATGCCGGATCCGTGCCCTCCCTGCCCGCGTCTCCTTCTAGGAACTGCAAAGCACTGGGTTCTGTCCACTCTGTGAAGGATGGGGTGCTGAGCACCCCACTCCTGGCTGGGTTTTGGGCCTGGGCATCCTGCTGGAGATGGCACCCAGGACCCCATGGCTGGGTGACTTCGGTCACCTCCATCCTCACTACTCCCAACCATTCATGCGGTGCTGCCGGGGGCAGGATGCGGCTCGTCCGCATCCTCTCCCCATGCACGGTGCTCACAGCATCCTTCCCTGCAATGGTGGGAACACCCTGATCGACACTTACCTTCTTCTTTTCGCCCCCTTTTCTGTAATTTCTTTAATAAATGAAGAGGCAGTTGCTGGAAGCAAGAGCTTCTGCGCCTGCCTGCTGTGAGATTGCGGCGTGCAAACTTGTCTGGAGCTGAATGCTGTGCGAGCTGCGATCCCCCCCAACAGCCACCGTGACATGAAAGTGTTTATCCTGGGGGAGATGAGATGCAGCTTCTGAAGGGCGCTTGCTCCTGCTCCATCTCTCTGCACTAGACAGAAGCCTACTATAATTTTACTGTATTATATTTGTGTGTGCGTTTAGGCCAGGCTTAAAATCAAGGTGGCAGCAGAATGCAGCGCACTGATTGAGGGGGGGAAAGAGAAAGTCCTGCAATGGACATGTCTCCCCGTGGGAGCCCCCGGTTTGCTCTTTGCTTCTTTTATAAGTGGGACTAAACCATGGCAGGCGCCGGATTATCCAGGAATGTGGAGCTGAGGCGGCGATGCCGGTGAATGTTGTGGTGCCGGCGTGTACGTGAGGAGCTTTTCCAGCAGGTGCCCTGGATTCTGTTGGTAAAATAAAACAGGGGAGGAGGTGTCTGGTGGTGGGAGCTGGTGCTGCCTGGGACTGCGCAGCTGGAAGGAATAGGGGGAAAAAATACAGGGTGGTGGGAAGCTGGCACAGTGGGGATGTGGGCATGAGCGATTGGGTGCCTTGGACTGTGCTGGAGGCTGTTTGCCCCCTGTTGCTTTCAGACTTCTGCAAAAAGGCATCGGCTTAAAAAGTAGTAGAAACCAAAAAATACTGGATTTGTGAATGTGGGGAGAGTTGTGGCGGTGGTTGTGGGACAGCATTTGGACCAGGCTGTGGGGCAGGGGGTGCACCAGCACCCACCTTTGGAGGATGCTTCTGTGCCCTCAGCAGATGCTTTTTCGCTGCAGGTGCATCGGTCCCCCAAACCCAGAGCCTCACACCTGCCCTGGGAAGGTTATGCTGTGGGGGCACCCACATGTTGGGCAGGGATTAGGTATTTGGGGGCTTTAGGGGGTGTTTAGACATTTGAAGGTATTTCTGGGCATTTTTTGAGTGCCCTGGACCACGGTGATTTGCTGTACCACTGCCATCAGTGCCGACCGTACAGGTCACCGCTAGTGAAGCATCGTTAGTGAAGTCCCTGCATGAGTTGTATGGCTTCAACCCATGCCAGCTTGGCTGGAAATGATGCAGGCGCAGGGTCCAGAGTTTAGCCAAGCAACACAGGCGGGTTAAAGCCATCATGCTGGGAGCAAGTTGACTGCATGGAGAAGAGATCTCCAGCACTGTGGCCAAAACACTAACACCAGTTATTTGGCAGGCTGTGCTGGGGTGCTCTGAAGCCTGAGATGGCTTCAGTCGCATCCACTGGCTCTGCTGATACAGGTGTTTGCTTAAGTGATTAGAAGAAAACCACAAGTTGAAACTCAAACCTGGTCCCTGCGCCTGGCTTTCACCCCACTGTGGTTTATGTGGTTTCCAGGGCTTTTTGTTCAAGCGGCTGCAGCTTGCTGGGCACCTCACTGCTAACAGCTCCCTGCTGAAAAAGGGTCCTCAGAAGTCCTCGAGATGGAAAGGGACAGATAAATACCTTCCAAGTCTCTGTCACTGCCTCACTGGTGAGAGAACCCTTAGTGTGGGTCCTGCCCCAAAGTGATGTCCCCAGTGGGGACACAGGGAATGGGCCCCTTACTTGGAGAGGGGATGTATCCTCTAGCGAGGGACTTACTTTGTCCCTCTGTCTCCTATCAAGGCAACTCCTGATGGATGTTTAAGGATAAACAGGGCTAATTTCTTCAACATCTTCCAGTGCTGGTATAATTGTTAAAAATTCCCTTTAGAGGTGCCCTGCTGGAGTAAAGGTGATTCCAGATGAAATCACTGCTGTCTCATCATTGCATGCAGGTCATCATTCTGTTCACATGCTGGGGGTGCCTTCCCAGTGGTCCTGGGAAAATGTAGGCAGCTGAATGTGGCACCCAACATCCTGTGGCTCATTGAGCATTTTGGGTGGCCAAGAAGCCCAAATACCACTTTCAAGTTTTGCCACCCCCAGCAGTGCTTTCCCCTGCTCTAATGTACCCCCAGGCTGTGCCCCCTCT
>JBCJKH010050783.1:23076-40471 GCA_039877255.1 Loriculus beryllinus | reverse complement strand
TTCTTTTTCTTTTTCTTTTTCTTTTTCTTTTTCTTTTTCTTTTTCTTTTTCTTTTTCTTTTTCTTTTTCTTTTTTTTTTTCCCCCAGAAAAGTAATCTTTGATTTCTCTTTTTTCGTGGTCAGTTTTCCCATCAGCTTTCTTACAAAAATGTTTTCCCACACAAATACCTTTTTTTCACTTGCTTGTTCATAGGAAAGGGGATGATATTTAGGTGACATTTACACCAGATGTGGGTGTGCTGGGCTGTATCATTTCGTGTTACAGTCATTGTCTGGGTTAAATATTGCTCTTATGACCACATCATACCTGGTAAACCAAACTGTATATAAATGAAAATTGAGTAAGTCACAACAGATAACTTATTCTGCAAATCCCACCTCTCATCTTACGTGAGGTAGGTTTATAATTTCCTTTAATTTTGTACTCACACTTAGTTGAGGAGGTTTGCCTTTGGTTTTTTTACCCAAAATATCTGTGGACTGAATATGAAGAGTTTGATGTCAATACTCTATACATATGCAACTCTAGATTCAAAATTCAAACTGTGTTACTTACACTTGAATCAGTTACTATGATTTCTGTTCCTTCAATCTAAATCTATGTATAAAGTAACTAAAATGCACATCTACCTGAAGCATTAGAGATCTATAGGCTAGAAAATTAATGTTCAGATTGAAATTGCTTCAATATTTACACAAGAATACAAGAAACAGCAGCATCCCTCTTTCTTGAGAAGGACCACCTCATAGAGTATATATGACTGATGGCACATAGAGAACATTAGTTTATCCTTTGTCCATTGACACGCATCTCCTCAAACCCTCGCATTACTGCACATATGCAAACTGCAGGCTGCAGTAAAAAAGAAAACACCAATTTCCTCATAGACATTTAGTAAATTGAAAACACTGTTTACTCCCCGGTACAGGAGGAAAACTGTAGGCACTTGGCACTTAGAAACTGAAATCAAGTATAGTGACAAAAAAAACCAAACTGTGACAAATGGACCCCGAAAGAGGCCTGTGTGTTCATTCCCTTCAAGTCTTGTTCTTATCTGAGGTCTGTTGCTCTCAGTAGCAGCTGCTTTGCTGCATTTGCATGAGCATGGCATTTTCTACTACAAAAGATAAGTCAAACATGAGTAAAGGAGTAACCTTATGCTACAGGCAGCTTCTGATTGCTGGCAAGCCTTCACCAGACGCACTGATATTGGTCTTCTGCAAGACTGTCTCAGCCAGCCATGATCCTGCACCAGTGGAATATTCCAGGTTAATAATATTATCAGACGTAGAGTCCTATAGCCATCTCACCTTTAACGATTACACCAAATATACACAGGGACTGGAGGTACTGGAGAAGCTAGGTCTGTTCTGCTCCATTGCAGAGAGGTGTCCAAAGAACTTGAATAGCTTCCCAAATTGAGATGGTTGGAGATTGTACTAGTTTACTTCTGTTTTGGGATATTTGCTATCAACAAGGGTCCTAAGGGCTTTCAGCAGTAATGTAAATATACTTTTGCTGGCAATTAGATATTGCTGGGCACTGTGGCCCACACATCTGCTTTCAGGGGTAATTCAGGCATGAAGAGTTCATCATCTTAATTTAACACATAAGGACAGTTTCTGCACTGTTGAATGCACACAGGCTTTGAGCTCAAAGAACTTCAAGCTGCCAATGCAGCTCATACTTCTTTATCTTCCTACGTCCCTCCTGGCTAGATTTGACAATCTGCTATTTTTTATTGAAAAACACAATTAAGCTTACTTTATTAAACATATTTATCAAAAAAAACCCATATTTATTTTCTATTCTACTCTCCCTTCCTAATTTTCTCTGTTGGTCCAATTTTGCAGCTGTAGTCCTTTGGCTGAAAAGCTTTTTACCATACTTATATAGAAACTTTAATTTGAAAGGCCATCAAATTCCCCTCATTCACTGTATAATGTTTGCTGTCATGGAATTATGCATTAATATAATAAGAATTGGCAAACATGACACTGCAGAGAAATTGGCACACCTTCAGGTAAAATACGCAATGAAAAGGTTGTCTTTTGTAGAAAAGTATTTAGGACACTTGCAGAGTTCAGCTGCCAGCCAAGCCGGAGAACTTACATGCTTTCAGTCTAGCACATTCAGGAACTAAATCCCTCTCCTCTATGCCACCAGTCTCCTCAGAAGATGCTGTGACTGCCCAATGATTGTCACTGCCTATCTCTTTTAGCCACTCTTGGAAATAAATTCTTAGCTACAAGTGATGAAAAATGTTTTTTCCAGCCAATAGATAACCTTTCCTCCTCATCATTTCCATCAGACTTTAACTGCTCCTTTTTCTGCTACTGCTGTTTTTCTTAGAGTCTTCCCACTAGTGTCTTCCAATGAAAGAAATCTAGCACAGATATGAGTGTATATATATATGAGTGGAATAACCTTAATTTAAGGTTATATAATAAATTAAGGTATAATAAATTCAGGTTATTTAACTCTGCCTTTTCCAAAAATAAATAAATAAATTCATTTATTATGAATACATAAATTTCTCCCATTTGCATCTGGTGAAATTCAGAAAATTCTGGGAAATTCAATGACTTTGCATGGCTACCAGTGGATCACAGAAAAAGAGGAAATTAAACTGAAAAGGTTTTGTCTGATTACTACGCCAAAGTAAGCAATTCCCCCAGGATACCCTGAAGATATTTTATACACTTGATAAATCCCTGCCTGTGTTGCAGTTAAGGTTAGTAAAACTGTAGTGTTACTCTTCACAGAAAATAAACAGACTACATGCAAACTCTTGTGCCAAATAAATGACAATTAATCTATATATTATAAATATGAGTGTGAAAATAATTATTCTTTGCAAGAGCTAGATCATTGTATGAATCCCTCCTTTTTCTTTATTTTACCCATCCCCAACATGTTGTTACAAAGGTGTTCGGGTATGCTCACTTCAATAGCCTGAGGAGTTCTCTTGAGACTAAGTTTGTATTTCCTTAAATTATGTGCCTCTGCTGATATGAGTATCTTGGCAGGTGCCTGAATGACAAAAGAAGTTCATTTTCATAGGAGAAATTATTTTCAAATGGTTTTTGTCAGTACCCTTTACACAGTGATATCATAATGCAATATCATCTAAGTTACGGAAGCAAAGATCTTATGGTAAGCCTGCACACTGCCTGTTATAATGGTATTTTAACTCAGATAGCTTGTCTAGAAACAACTGGATGATGACAAAAAATGATAATGCTGCTAATGGCAAAGAGGACAGTGATGTGATAATTTCCACTGACCTTTACAGATAATGTGTAACTACAAAAGGGCATTGTAAATGTTATGCCTTCAACATCTTTATCTACAGCTGAAACCGAGCAAAAGAAGAATATCTTATCTAAAAAAAACAATATGCAAATACCAATGTCTTTATGCAAACAGATAGAAAGCTGATTTCATTAGCCCTTAATGAGGCCAGTTGGGCAATTTGAGGCTAACCAAGAGAGGAAATCTCTTCAAGCGTATATTTTAATTGCATATTGGTTGCCATCATTCACAAAAATGTAAAACAGGTATCTTAGAAAAGGTCCCTCAGTTATGCAGTTAATTTTTGTGCAGTTTTTTACCACGCTTCTGGTACTGCAGAGACCTATCTCACCTCCCTGGGTGAAGAGAAGTTTTCTGTAACTTTTCCACCTTGACGAGTTACACAACTTGAAGGAGGTGGGTGATGAATAACAAAGACAGTGATCATAACAAAGTTTGGTTTCCTTTCTAGTTGTTTCTGTATCACAATATATTCTTTGAGAGTTGCACACCCCTTCTCCCTAAGGGTTCACCTATCCTAGTTTATGACAAGAAAAATTGCATGAAATGCACTGTAAGAATTTAAGCGGCTGGTGAAATGTTTTTGTTGAATTCTAACACATAGTAATAAGTTTAAGGATTTTTCCCCAATTAGAAGACAAGCTTCAAAATAGAAGTATTACTCTATTTTTATGTGGTTCTTCCAGACATCTAGTTAGAAATTACTTATTGCCATTAAAGACTCTCAAAACTATAACCACATTTACTCTTAAACCAAGTATGGATAAGTATGTTTTCAAGGATAGGGAGGGCACAGAATGGGAATAATTGCAATTCATAAAAATAGGATGGGTTGTTCACATTTCAAGGGAGTCAATTTTTTCAGTGAAATACAGAACGTGAGACAAGATTACTTTGCAGGAAGATCTACTGCTACATCCATCATTTCTTCTCTGAAGAAGGTAATTCAGCTGGAAGTATCAAGTCCCAAACAGTCATCCCTATCAAATGAACCACTTTAAATATTAAGAGGAAAGATAAAAAAAGGAATGACATCTAAAGCAATTGCATAAAGAAATCCTTTTGAGAAGGAAATAAAATAAGAGGGTTTATTCAGTAAACAGGTGAGTTCACCTCACACTGTTGGTTATTTTTAATGAGCTGCCCTGAAAGTTCTGCAAAGCAAGATAGCTTGACTTAAATCTCTGTTACTATATCTAATTCTGTAATAAGAAGATTGTGTAATAGTTTAAAAGACAATATGGATCTGAAAGGAATTCCATTACCTTTGGTCATGAAATACAGGTGAATGAACATTTCTTCATGCACACAATTGTTACAGGCTCACGTGCTCTTGTGAATGCATGCTTCATTCAGGAATTTGATGTATCCACGTTGTCTGTGAGGTACAAAGTTTCAATTCATTAATAAAAGCCCATGCTACTTATACTTGAAAGCATTTCAGCTGTTTGACAGCTAGTGAAATAAAGTAAATGTTTAATTTATCAAACAGCAAAAGCTTGCTATGTTATAGTTTACGTTGTTTTAGTTTTGCCCTGATTCTTCACTATCTGACATTCTCTCAAAGCTAAATATTTGAGGTTTTCAAAACTTATTTGAGATGTTTCCCACTGCTGCAGAAATTTATTATCCCATTATAAATAAATGCTCCAATTGTGAATAGAGCTAATTACCTGCTACTCATATTGACAGGGCCAAAACATATATCACCCTGAATTAGCATTTTATTTACTTTAAGAGAAGAGAAGTCAATGTATCTTACCTGGTTCAAGATGGAAATATTCCAGGGAAGTGTGTCATCAGCACAGACAAACCTGCTGGATACAACTTCAGAGAGTGGGAGAGGAACAGAAGGAACTCTAAAGAGATGTTGAATAAATTAGACAGAAACACAGGAAAACCACTTTCAGAAGACAAATTTCAAAGAAGTTCAGAGTCAATTGCTTAAGGTGATGCAAAAGTTATACAATATTGATACCCTTCTTAGCTTTAAGACCAGTGAAGTGTTATTGGTGGCTAAATTCTGGTTTATCTAATATATAAACCAATATAACTGCATATTTATAATGTTCTTAGTGATGGAAATACTACAAATGCTAACAGCAGAGACACTAAATACTGTTGTCTTTACTCATGATAATCTACACTTTTTATTTCTTTGAAGGGACTACTGAGAGCTACTTAAAATCCTTCAGACTCTCTTTTTTTTGTTTGTTTTCAGTGGGGTTTGGACTACAACACCAATTCTGTTGTATCAGAATTCAGTGAAGTTTTAGAGAATTTTTTCAAAATAAAACCTAAGGACCCTAGGCATTACCATCTTATAGGACCTAGATAGACATAGCAACATTGAGTAGGTTAGTAATTTCTCTATTGCTGCTTCTTTGATCTTGAGATTAGCAATGGACAATTCCTCACCACACCTAAAACGAGAAGATCTTATAAGCATTTCATTTGAAAGTCTGTTCCCCCTGCCTAATCTTTTTGGTCCACAGCCTTCCTGAAACAAAGATTTGAATGAGAGTTTTCCATTATAAATCACTTCAACTAATACTAGAATACCTTTTAAGAAGGTACAGACATAACAGGGGAGTTACTTTGTGTAACAGGAAGAAGTGCCTTTACCATTTCCAAAATAGGCTGTTGCAGTTCGGTTGCATGTAGAGATAGAAGAATATTTCCTTTCTTATGTACCTACTTTCAGATTGCTTCCAAGGCACAAGATTTTGGGGCCTGGTCTGTAAAAGCGTCTGCATCTAATATATTTTTGGTTCTTTTCCCTTCCTGAGCCCTTTGAGCCCATTTCTCAGGATCTGATCCTGGACAGGCACCAGACCACCTACCTCTACTCTGCCTCCAATCTTGAACACTAGGTTCAGAGTAACTTCCTCTAACCCAGTAAGACCACCTCCTCACACCTGTGCCTCACTATATAAAAGCTGGGAGACTGGCGCTAGGTGAGTACACTCATCTGCTAAGTGAAGCAACTGGCTAGAAGCTTTCCCACTATGCAATAATCTCCTACTGTCTGGAGGATAATACAGTAATCATGTTGCCAGCAGCAAGAAAACTATACTAATCATGACATGTTTCCCTGGGTTTAGATTTCAGGGGAAAAAAAATCCACAGAAGCAGAAAACTCTTGGAGAAGTGATACGATAGTGATACAACTCTCACATCAATGACATTTTAACGAATTTCTTAACACACATTGTAAAATATAAACAAGTTTCTTTCTGATTTCAGTGAGTCTACCAAGCTTCTTTATAGCCTACAGGCCTGGTGGTTTGTTTTGTTTTCTGGCTTTTGTTCCTTTAACTTCATTAATCTTCCACTCAAGGCAAAAGCATGTATTCAAGATTCTCACTTCCAAAAGCAAAACTACTGATTGACTTTCTCCAGATGGCATGGATTAAATCATCTTAAACCCTTAAGGTTTAATATAAAAACCAGTCATGCTCTGAAATACTGAAATAGACTGTTTGGATAAAAAATCCGGGATCCATAGAAATTTGCAAGTGTTGTCTAAGACCTAACAAAAAGCTGTGGCCGAGTAAGATAGAAAACCTTTTTCCTCTCATTCTCAGCCTCCTATTGATGTGGCAGATCTCTGTTGTTTCAGTTCTTGCATGGAATCTTACAGCTTGATCCAAACATATTTGGTGGAATTCCTTTTAAAATTGTAATGGCTGCACTAAAAGGAACACAGAAATAGTCCTTGAGGCTTACATTACCCTGAGCACCGTATAACAGTTATTCAACTGTGCAGGCCCCATTGATATTAATACAACTGGCATGGCTGAAAAATCTGCATTTGACTTTACAATTTAATTGGATAGCATTTTTCAGCATTTATTCAGCTGGTAGACAGGCCACTACTGACAGCAAATAGTGCAGTGGTAACAAAAGAAGAAAAGCTGACAAATTCACTCCCTTCTTAATGAGTTTAGATTGATGATATGGAAATGACTGTATACAATGTCGTCCTACTGAAAAGCTATTTCCAGCCTGTAAATTTAGCACTGTACTGCTCCACAGCATCAGAGTGATCAGATCATGTTAATTATTAGCCAGGTCCTGATCTTTAAATCAAAGGTAGCTTTGGTACTGATTTGAATGGGACCATCAGAGTGGGTTGGGGTAATAGGTGTACATAGAAAAGCAGAAAAAGAATTGTCTTACAAAAAGCTCTTCTGCATGTGCCAGTGACTGAATGGTGCAGAGCTCAATGATAGACTACATTACACAAGGATTTGAAAACAGCCTACAGAAAACAGCTTTAATTCCTAGCCTCTGAACACAGAAGGGCTAGAGAGAGACATAGGAAAGTATGTTAAAAGTAATGCTTGAGGAAATGATGGATTTTTCTGTTTATTGGGGAATTAAGGAAAAAATGAACTGTGAGGAAAAAAGGGAGATTTCTGAAACTGCTGGTGAGCTGGCAAGTAAATAAATACAATTTATGTGATAAAAAATAAATCTGTCATTTCAAGAGGATATTTTATTTCCAGTTTCAGCCATTTAGAATGTTTCTGCGTGTTTCAAAACCTGAGTTAACTTTCCAAATAAAAGCTTATTTTTAATGAAAAAGAAAAAAAAATCTTTGCAAAGTAAAGAAATAAAATGGTGGGGAGGTAGTTTGCTTGTTTAAGGGGCTTTAAGAGATGGTTTCAGTGGGCAAATGTAGTATTTCTCTATATATCACCTGACATATTTTGAAGAGTTGAGCCCTTCTTGGCACCCAACTCCACCCATCAATCCTCACATTCATTGGATAGAAGGGTCAGACTTTTACTGATAGGAAAGTGTTCTGGAAAAAAAAAATATATTCTGATGTCCCAAAAGCTACCTTTCTTTTGTCAAAGTGGATGAAATTTCTCACCATTCTGTATTCACATATTTTTATTTCTAGTCTCTAAAATGCTTATGAAAAAAGGCACTTCCTGCATAAACTGAGCTTTTATTTACAAACTCATGCCAGATGACTTAGAATGCCATTTTGTGGTATATATAACAGCTATTCCTACACAAATCATACTACAGGCTGAAGATAAGAAGATGATAGAAAACCTGCAATGAAATGACAGAGAGCATCTTCTACCACACAGACGCAGTCCTTAGCACTCTGGCAGAGTCCAGAAGTCTTATTAGCAGTATCAGATAGAAGGAAACACCTTAAAGATTGTCTTCTTTCCAGATGTTAATCTAATTTCCACCTGCTAGCAGAGGATGATGAGAGTTCACAAACCTGGAAAAGTAAATGGTGACAAGGGAAGAGGTAAAAGTCATAGTCTCTATTTCATCTCAACTATATTTCTTCTTATGCATTTCACTCCTCATTTTAAACCACATTTATCTGGACTAGTATAACAAATATTCTTGAATTTCCACGTGAGATAGTGTACTCTGAGTTAATACATATAATATTTTTCTCAACCCACTGTAGTTTCTGAATGACTTCGTGCTGTAAGGAATTTCTTGAATGTTAATTTCTGGGGGATTATCTTGGCATAGGTTGGGACAGGGTCTTCTGCATTTATTTATCCTGTACTACCCAGAATGCTGTTGGACTATATAAATGCCTGACAGGTTGTAGCCTTGTATCTTGCCTACAATGGGCCTAATTTAAATTTCTCTTACACTGATCTAACTGCACTGGAATCAATAGAATTCCTTTTGATTTTCAGTAGTGTACTGTAAGAGACAGGGATCAGGCTCAGTATCTTGAATACAGAAATTTTTGCTGGGTTTGTTTTTTTTTTGATAGACTACACGTAAAGCCCAGTAAAAAGAATGCAATTAGTGTCATTCCAGGCTGACATTCTCTTTTGTTCTCTTCTCCCTTTTTTTATTTTGTTTCAGACCAGCCTACAACTGCAGGCTATGGATCAGATTTTTCTGTCATAGTAAAAAGCCAGAGAGGAAAGCAAGCAAAATTAGCTCTGTAAAAATCCCTGCAACTTTATTGAAATTAGTTGAGCTGCACAGATGTGAGAGAGGTTAGAATTCACTTTCAGGAGGCTGGAAAAATACAGTGACATTTCTAACTTCATGAAGACAAAAATGTATTTCCAACTTGTTGTAGAGAGGCAATCCAAAAGTTTCAGATTCCTGACTATCTCTGATTAAGGTTTATGTCCCTTATCAAAATAAAATGTGACCAATACCCATGAATGATCATCAAAATTATGGCCTCAGAGCTCAGGCTGGAGATAGTTTATGGGTGAAGATTAAAGACATCAGCTTACTAAGAAAGACTATATCTTGCCTAAGACAGAAGGAATAAATGAGTTAGGGTCAACTTCACCTCTTAATGATGCCCATTGAATAGACAAACCTGACTATAAGCCCTTGGAAATTTGTGAGGGCAAAGTGTTCTAATTAGACTGCAGAAAAAACTACAAATACATCCAGGACATGTTTTCCAATTCCTACTATCTCTTCTTTATTGCTGTTCGGCATCCCCTTTGAGCCTTGCATTGATTAAGAATTGAAATCATTGCATTTCAGTGTATTTGTCGGTCTGTGCTCAATGCATGATGGCCAGTCTTTCTTGCTTCTGCAAAACTTCTAGAGGTTTTTTGACAACATCTTCAAGACTCCTGGCCAGTTGCAGCCTCTCTTAGAAACTCCTTGTGTTAACCAAGGTGAAATCCCTTCTCAGTACTTTTGATTTTGCATTTTCAAACTCCCCAGCTGCCTTCATGCAACACCCAAAGGCTTGCAGAGTAATTTCAGGTTCCTGTTATAAAAACACTGTTCTGAGAAACTGCTACATAATCCCCACAATATTTCAGACACTTTAAACTGGAAGGAAACACAAAATAACAACTTCGCCTTACAGCAGCATGGGACCCAGAGGAGACAAGTGCCTCAGAGTTTGGATGTAGTTTGTGTTATTTGGACTAAAAGCCAAAGCATGGTCCATGGCCTAATGTTACTTAGCAGCACAGATATAGGCACTAGGGCCAGGTTTTTATTCCAATTAATGATAATCAAGGATAGAAACAGAAAGAGAAGCATTTCTGAGACCCTTCAAAAACCTCACAGATCTGCTTTACCTGCTATAGTAGGATAAGACAGAAGTAGGGAAGACACAGACATGGTGGATTCTTACATAACATTTCTTCTCTATTTTCAAAGAGAAAACAGTGTTATCTACATAATTGTGCAATACCTCTACCTGGGAATGTAAAGCATGTACCTCAGATTCAAAGTTGAGCTGCTGAGGAAATATCAGGATTTTTCTGTCCAAAGCGTGGTAAAAGGGGTCACAGCTTTTCTTGCCTGGGATTTTTTTAATCTGTTCTGCAATGCTCTCCAAAACCATAGAAGAGAAACACATGGCTTTTGAAACATGGAGAGGAGGAGAGAGGGAGAGAAAATCCGGTACTTTGTGGACTGAAAAGAAATGTGGACTGAAAAGAAATGTTTTATTAAACAGGAAACTGCTTTCACAGGAATCAGCTGAATCTGACACTTTAGCTGCAGTAAATCTAATGTGAATCTTCAGTAAGAACGTCATAATGATCAATTGTCATCTATACACTAACCCATACAAAACCAGCAAAGCTAAAATTTATCATAATGAACGTTTTACCTTTGTGCCGCAGTGTGGTGCTGTGAGAAACTGTGGACCGGTTCCTGCACATTGCAAGTCTGGGATGGACAAAGGAAAACCTGTCTAGAGGAAAGATGCTTTTCACTGTCCACTGTAAAGATGGAAAAGCCCTTAGTGACTTCTCCTAGGCACTTGGAATCAGAATAAACTTTGGAGGTAAGTCAGATCTTGTACGCAAGTGGTTTATTTGTATCTCAAGGACTGCCATCTCTATTGTGCTTACAATGTATTATTTTGAGTTGCAAAGCTATTTCTCCTTAGAGAGAGCACCTGAAGACATTTTGTCTTCACCGTGTCATAGGTTCTGCAGGTGTCATTTGGGTCCTAAAAAAAAAAAAAATTAAGGAAAAAGCTTGAATCTCATTCAAGGCTCACTTTTGTAAAGATTTTGACATTGTCAACATTTACTCACTGAAAGGGAGGTGAGACTCTTCTGAAAGTAAAGACTGCAAGGAACATAATAAGATAAAGGAGACACTTTTTCTTTTGAAATATGTTTCAAAACTTTAAAAGTGTACAATTGAAAAACTTTAATTTGAAGCTTATCTTCAACAAAATCAATATTTGGAAAGCTTGGTGAATTGTTCTGTATTTAGACAAGGAAGACATTTTCCCCACTGCTCATTACATGGTAGGAAGGGACTTAATAAATTCTGTGAGTTTTAAGAGGTGTCTAAGAACTAAGATTTGAAGATAGACCATTAGACTATTAGTACTTCTGAATCAAGTGTAGATGCTGTATTGAGTCTTTTAGTAAACAATAATTCTTACTAAAGAGGACCATATCCAGCTTGTTGATCATTTAAAATGCTTGCAATTTCCTGCCAAGTTAACATTTTTCAAAGAAAGTGACTGAATCAAGTAAAAGTAATCTTCTTCAGGTAAGGCAAAATCATGAGGTCAAGTCATTGAAGCTGATGTATACCACTGAGAAACCTATTTCCAGCATTTCTGCTTTGCCATGGTATCTTTTAAGTTAGATAAGAATAATTTTTATGGAGTTTTCATCAATTTTTTTACTGTAACTGACCCTTCAATGAAGGCATTATATAATAAACTTTAGGTCATATAAAATGGGACTATTGTCATTCTAGGTCTGTTTCACAAAGCAGATTGTGGAAGAAATTTACCTAGTTTTCAGACACTGAAATCGACTCTCTATTGTCCCTATCTTTATCATTTTTGAAAAACTTAAAAATTGCCACCAGGCAGTTCTCATGAAAATTATACACTTATAAATCATGAAAAAACAAAGCTGTAACTTTTTTCCCTGCTGGTACACAAACTAATATATTTTTGACGATGTATAAAGCTTCTGAACTATATTATTTTACTTAATGGAGAATCTCAGAACAAAATACTATTCAATTTGCTGATACAATCAAGTAATCCATTTCACTCACTGCAGCTGATAAAATCAAGTTATCTATTTCAGCAAGTGCCTTTACTGCACTGCTGCTGCTCCTGCAACAGTCACCTTGCCATTTTTTGTATTTGTGCATTTGTAATTGACTAAAGAGTTTGAAGATTTTCGTTCTCATGAACTGAGCTAGAATCAGATTCACCCATTGTTTTCCACCTGAAAGTCCAACATAAGCAACCGGGAAACTTACGCATAAATTCCTGTAAGCCCTATGGCAACTGCTGCTATCTTTACTGGTCCATGTAAAATCATTTTTCTACTCATGACAGACAGTGCAAAGCTTTTTCTTCTCTTGGGGGCATGTAGCTAACTTGTTAATAGAATGCAGCCATCACAGTCACTGTCACACTCATAGTCCCTGCAGGCACTTAATCTGAGACACTAAAAATACATTAATAGTTAGATTGAGCTTGAGACCATGGTAACAGTTTCACAGCCCCTGCTACTGGCCAATAAACTCTAGATATCATAGATAATGCTATCAGTGTGTAGCCAACTATCAATCTGTGTAGCCAAGTATAAATTAATGGGGTATTATCATTAAATACACAGATTATTGACTATATATAGCAATCCTGGTCACATTTCTTTTAGATACAGAAAAGGTTCACCAAAAATACGTCTCAGATATGGTTTGTGGGGATTTTAAGTAGCAATTTAAAGTCACTTTATATGCAGGGTGCAAATAAATGTAGGGTCCTTTGCTTTAGAAGGCACTGCACAAGTGTAACACATTCATTTGCATACACAGAACTCAGACAGGAAGGGGGGAAAAATGAAACAGATTTTCTTAAAAATATTTCCAGTTTCATTACTCAGAAGCCTCTCCTAGGAAGGTAAGTGCATACAAGACTGTTCAAGGCACCCAGCTTTAAACTGGGTTTTGTCTCCATGCACTGGTGTAGGGATTTTTCCAAGGAAGATAGATGAAACCTTCACCTCTCAACTCCTTGGTTTTAGGTATTTTTCCGCCTCATTCTTTCTCTCAAACCCTCACCCTGCCCTTGTCATAAGTTGACTAGAAACCTATCTTATTACTTCTAGGTCTGTCATACACCTCTATGCTTCCCTCATATGATTTGCTCAACACTTTAAAACTCACAGTACACTAAAGCTTCCTCACCCTTAACCTTGCAGATATCCTATTTGCAGATTGCTGAGACTGTATGTCATCTAAGACCAAACTTATTACAACAAGAAAGAACGAGCTTCCTAACATGCTTTAAGCCATACCACAAACACAGTACTCAGCCTTTGCAATAACAAAGTAGTGCCTATATACTTGTAGCACTTTTAAACTGAAAGAGGATAGGTTTAGACTGGACATAAGGAAGAAATTTTTTACGACAAGGGTGGTGAGGCACTGAATAGGATGCACAGAGAAGTCATGACAGCCCCATGCATGGCAGTGTTTAAGGCCAACTAGGTCAGGGCATTAAGCAACCTAGTCTAGTGCAAGATGTCTCTGCCCATGGCACGAGGGGTAGACTAGCTAATCTTTAAAAGTCCCTTCCCACACAAACCATTCTGTGATTCTACAGTTTGCTGTTTAAATCAGGAAGTTTCCCAAATCTTCCTTGAGTGCTGTTTTCTTACCTATGTTAAAAGTGTAAAAAGTAGAAACGTGGTATAATGTCACATTTTAATAGACATAAGCTTGCTGGCACATCTTCAATTTCATGTGTGATGTACACTGTAGTAAGTTAACTTTTCTTTCCTTAGCTGTGCAATTAGAATTCGTGGTTAAGATTCTCCAGTTTAAATTCTGAACCAGGTTTAATTAGCAGTAACATTGCTTTGTCTTGCTCTGCAAAGGTCCTGATTTAGCTTTCTACTTATTTATGTAAATGAAATAAAGGAAAACCGTTAAAATAAATGAAGTCTTGTAAATAAAAGATGTGAGGGACAGTCCCCTAAAATAACGCACTTGGTACAGAGTCTGCTCAAAGCTCTCCTCTGTACGGGTACCAAACAAAGGAGTGCTGGATTTCCTTAAAAAATAACAATAAAAAAAAAATGTATTACAGCAGCAGCACATCTTTTCCCACCATCCTCTCCTCATGCACACATAGGTGCACTTCTGAGTTACAATATAAATACTTATCATAACTCCTGGCAAGGAGATGATAGACAAGTCTCTGAGGAGGCTGACCATATCCCCATCTCTTCTCTACCTTGCCTGTAGAAAAGACTCTAACCTCTCTATACTCTATTGTGGCAAGTATATGGGGAAGGATGAAGGGGAAGAGGGAAGAAGACTGATTTTCTCAGCTTTTCTTATTGACAGGACATTTTGCATCCAAAAAGTGTAAAAAACCATGGAGTGAGAGGGACAGCAATCAGATAGAGTGGAGCTGGGGTTTCAGACCCCATTCCCTGTGATGTATGTGCATTTGACATGAGACCATTACTGGGTTAAAAAACACAGAAATGAGAATCTTGGTCACCTTCCTCCCAGTAAAACACCCTAAACATTAAGCTAGTCAGTTTGTCTCACTTTATCCTCTCCCTATGCCTGCACTTGACAGTGTTATCCCAGGCACCAGAACAGATCCAGCACACCTCTGTGTCTGGAGACTGCATTTCGCAGAGGGACCCAAAGAAGCTCCCTGGAACTGGGCAGATTTCCAGGCAGGCTTTCATCCCTTCTTTCTATCCACTTGCATTGTAATCAGTCCATAGCAGAGGAAATAGGAGGGGCTGGTATCCCTTCTGTCTATTCCTCTTTTGCAGATATCCAGCACCCCAGCAATGCTTAGTAAGGAAACTCTAAACCACCTTTTGGTGTCTCATGAA
Source organism: Loriculus beryllinus (assembly GCA_039877255.1). Classification (NCBI taxonomy): domain Eukaryota; kingdom Metazoa; phylum Chordata; class Aves; order Psittaciformes; family Psittacidae; genus Loriculus; species Loriculus beryllinus. The sequence continues at coordinate 25,315 of JBCJKH010050783.1, read as the reverse complement.
AATTTTGTTCTAGTTCCAAGAAAAAAACAGCCAACATGACCTGACAAAGGACTACCTTATTTTTAAGTTATGTATGTACACAGTAAAAAGATATTGGTCTGAAATTTGAGGACAATGAAAGTCTGTGAAAAAATATCAGAATAGCCAAGAGAGGCAGTGAGATTCCAGAAAAGACTAATTATTACCTTGTTCCACATGTGTCATTTACTTTATATCTGAAAACACCCCTATTTTGAGCTGGAAGCATTTACTCCCTCTGGTGTGTGACAGACAGCCACTGGCATGGCCAGACTCAGGCTTGTTTCAGGCTCCTGGAGAGAGGAAGGAGACAAACCTCTGCGCTCATGAGTGGTTATGAACACATGCTGTCAAGCACAGGGCATGAACTGGCCCAGAACTCACCCTTCTGCAAAACACAGGGAACTGAAGAATGGACCCTGGTTGCACATAAAATTAACAAGAGTCCCGGGAAGAGCAGAATTTTAGTCATTCTGCTGTAAAATCTAAAAGAGCAGGAGAAATACAGCCAAGACACACTGGGGGAGCCAGTCTGGATACACAGAGTGTTTTTCCAATTAAATAATCTCCTCTTTAAAATTTTAAAAGAAAACACTTGTAAGCTAGGTTGTTTTTCAGAAGTTATTGAAGCTCTAATGATAATAAGAGATTGACCAAAAAAAAAGATGTTTTATGACTTTTGGCTTTGAAAGTCAACAGTTATTAATAAGTACACTGTAGTGCCCTGATTAGAAGGATTTTAAGAAACAAAGTTCTCAGTTTTCAGCTTATTGTGCAAAAAGGGCCTTGTTGACTGCTTTGCTGTGAGCACTGGTGGAAGACAGGAACAAAGTGAAGTTGCCTCAGAATTTGAAAGCATTGCCTGATGATTGATTGATTATGCTTGATTGATAATACCTCAAGGTGATCCTGCAAACCAGAAAATCCTGTGCTGGTCCCACACTGACGGATTACTGAGGTATATGAGGTAGACAAATTGCTTGCTGTGTTTACAGACTAATAGCAGAAACCCACCCTTCAAATAAAAATGTCAAGGAGTGGAAAAACAAACATATGCCCTTGGTCAAGTATATTGCTAAGGTGTGTGTTCCAGCAATCCAAATTTACGGTGTTCTGTAAAACTAAATATTAAATTGAGCACAAAATGTTAAAAATATATTTATGATCTTTAATATGTTTTAGGAAGCAGTTATTACCAGTTTATTTTCTGTTGTTATTGGTGAAGGTGCTGTTATTGCTGTTTTGTTTTTGTTGTTATTGCTATAGTGGAACTTCTTTTCTCCATGGGTCAAAAGAACTTTTTATTTGAGTCACTGGCTCTGTTATTAGATTCTATAAAATCCATTCGTTTGCTGTAGCCAAATATGATATATACTTATTCTATAAAATATAAAGGGATGTATTCACTCTTCTGAGGAGACACCTTAGGAAAGGGCTTTTTCTTTCCAGCTATCTTATGCCACAAAGTCACCAGGAAAACTTTTCCAAATAAATAACGGATTTAAGGTGGGGATTAAAAGTTGATAACAAGAACAGTGGAACTCCAAGGACCCCAAGAACTTGTTAGAGCAGTAGCTTTCTATTTAATCACAAAATCAGCTAGGTTGCAAAAGACCTGCAAGATAACCATGTCCAACCATTACCCCAGGGCTGCCAAGACCACCACTAAACCATGTCACTGAAAGCCTCATCTACACAGTTTTTGAACACTTCCAGGGACAGTGATTCCACCATTTCCCTGGGCAGCCTGGTTCAATACCTGACCACCCTCTCAGTGAGAAATTTTTCCTAATATTCAATCTAAGCCTCTCCTGGCACAGATTGATGCCATTTCCTCTTACCATTTGTTATTTGGGAGACTGACCCCCACTTCACTACAACCTTCTTTCATTAGCGATAAGGTCTCCTCTGAGCCTTCTCTTACCCGGACTAGACAAACCCAGTTCCCTTAGCCTTCCTCACAACACTGGTGTTCCAGACCCTTCACCAGCTTCGTTGGCCTTCTCTGGACCTGTTTCAGCACCTCACTGTCTCTCTTGTAGTAAGGACCTCAGAACTGAACACAGTATTAGAGGTGCGGCCTCACCAGTGCCCATGGCCCAGGAGCCCATCAGATCCCATTCAGGGCCATCAGTCCCTGCCCCAGTGATGCCATAGCGTGCTGGTCCCCAGCTCTGCAGGCAGATGTCTCAGTCTTGTTCCATCTCTGTCTCCACAGAGG